>JAPTYQ010000006.1:3898403-3912309 GCA_029814465.1 Ostorhinchus cyanosoma
CTATCTATCTATCTATCTATCTATCTATCTATCTATCTATCTATCTATCTATCTATCTATCTATCTATCTATTCTAACTCTTTCCTTCTGAATTCTTGGTCAAAGAGTTGTATTTCAACAGGAGAATAAATCCCATTGGTCCAACAGATCACTGCTTTTGTGAAGTGGTCGTCCATATCACCTGTTCTGAACCCAATCGGACACTTGTGGGACCTGAAACAAACAATGGAGGAGCCTTAGGTGGTCTGACATCTGAGACAGCTCAGGGAGGTCATCACAGAGGAGTGGAAGAACACCAGGAAAGACCTGTGCAGCTCTGTCAACTCAGTGTCCAATGGTGTCAAGAATATTCTGGAAAACAATGGCAGCTTCATGCCCAAGGTTATGATTTCGTGTTCTTCCCTGTCTTGTGTTTTCTGTTTTATTTTGTTCTGTCACACCTCCCCTCTCATTTCAGTTATACTTTGTGGCTTTTCACACCACTTTGTTTGGAGCCCTGACCTAATGTGCTGCACCTGTGTCTCACCATCTAACTTTGCCAAGTGTATTTAGACTGTCCTCGTTCTCTCCTTTGCCTGTGTCAGTTCGTCTTTGTTTCTTAGAACAAATGCTACAGCCATTTGTTTCCTAGTGATTTGAGATTCTTGTGCATGTTTTGTGACCTCACCTCAGCTGATTCTTTTGGATTTCTCTCTCTCTTTTGATGACTCTTCTATGTACCGAACCATTTTCTTCAGTAAAGATATTTTGCAGGCCTTGCCTTTGAGTTGTGCAAAAGAGCCTGACATAATACTTCAGCCTCACATTGGTGCAGATTCTAAGTAATATAAGGATGTACTCACTTTTATTACCACTGTTGTCAGCATTTGTGGAATAGTAGTTTTTGTATTAACAACTTTGAAACTAAGGTTTTTATACAACATTTGTACACCATGTCATGAGGAAGAACTGATGTTAATGCATTATATCATACTTATAAACTACATCGAGCTAAGCAGCACACAGACACTTATTAGAATTCTACATGCCTAGTTTTCCATAATGAGGTATAAAATATATCATATGCTCTACTCTTATTCCCCAGGTTTTAGGGTTACTGAAACACATAATTTGATGGACATGAAACTGATGGATTGTACTGTATCACTTTAATAATAATCAGATAGTAAAATGGCATATTATTAATCTTTTCAGTTCAATTTCATTTTCACAAAAAAAAACACATGAATAACAGACAGACAGATAGGTTCGCTGTCTGCATTTTGAAGGCTGACTCATCAAGAATGGTTAGTAGAAACTCTGGAAAATATTCAGCCTGATAGGTATGGCAGGTGAGTTTTGGCACGAGCAGTGTCTGCATTCATGTCTTTATCTCAGAATATCAGTCTGCGTTTCCCAGAAAGAATGTAGCCATGATTGGCAGAGTAATTTTGTGGCCTCGTCCTGACTGTATGTGTGTCAGTGTTGACTGTTTTGTAGTCCAGATACTTCTTGGTAGAGATATCGAAGCAACACCCCTGCAACACTACGCTGCTCTTAAATGTCAGACATGCTGTCACCAATATCAACTTTTATAATGACACGGTTTTTCACACTCAGCAAAGATGTACACCTTCACATAATCGTACAGGATACTGAAAGGGAGTTTCTTGTGGTCTCGTAAGCACATAAAGACACAGAATAACATTTCAGCAGGCTTTGTTACCATGACTGGAATCAGATGACAGATCCGGTGAAGTCTTTGGGAAGAAGGGAGTCAGGAAAAGGGAGTTGGACGAGACACAGGAGACTGGGGGAAGGAAGTAATAGAGGAGGGAGGGTGGCGAAGTAACCAGACAAGAATCAGAGGACAGATCAAGGGTAGTGCTGAGCTCAGGTACCTGGAGATGACAGCCAAGGCAAAACAGTAGGTGGGTTGGGAACAGACCTGAGGGGTTCTAACAGGGACCAGCAGAACGTGATACTGGGTCTCCTGAAAATTACAGTTCACCAATTCAATTGGTCTATAAAGTCACAGATCAACTAGCATACTCCAAACTGGGAGGTTTAGTTGGTACAGTACAGATACAGATGCCACTAAACCACTCTAGATGCCTCTGCACTGTATAACTAAGGTCTGTCTGAAATCTCCCTTTTATAGCAGAGACTATTGAGAAAGTTGTTCTTGAACTCCAGCAGTAATCCTCATGAGTTTCCATCAGACCTCTGACCTCACAACAGCCCTGAATCAGCACTTATGAAGTAATAAATGCATAACATAAAGCTGACTACTGATTCAGGTCACGCTTCTGTCTTTGTTTTGTTCGATCACAGTGCTGTGATTGACAGTGTAGATCACAGAATCCTGCTGCACAGGTTGGAAAATTGGGTTTGTTTACCTGGAGCTCTCTGAACTTTAATTAGTTCAGGTCTTAGACGGCTGGAGTTATTTTGTCACCATTTGCAGTTATGAATCTGAAAGTGTGGCTATGATTTGTGGAATCCTCCACTGTTCAGTTTTTACGCCCCTTCTGTTCAATCTGAATATGCCCCTTTTTGGTCAATTTCCACAAAACTCCAACATGGGTAATTGTCACTGTTACGTAGATTTGTCACAAAATTGCAGCCCAATAGACATACTGGGTCAGTGTTTAGAGTAAATAAATGACTGGAAGATGCTAAAGTTTATCAATTGAATAAAAACAAAACTGATTATTTTGTGTGGAAGCAAAGACAAATGGGTTTGCATCAGCAAACACTTTGTGCCTCGGGCTCTTAAAACCAAGGATGAAGTTTGTAACCATATGTTACTAGACTCAGATCTGACCCTCTCCATCCAAAGCTGTCAAAAACAGCTTTCAGCTGAAAGCTGAAAAGTACAGACAGAATAAAGAGTTTTGTGTAACAAAAAAAACAAGAGAAGCTCATCTCCAGTGGAGTCGATTCCTGTTTTGGTCTTTTAAGACTTGGACTTAAAGTATTAAACAGCTGCAGTTCATCTAGAATGCAGCTGCCAGAGATTTAACCAGGACTAAGAGAAATAAACACATTACACCCATTCCATAATGTTTGCACTAGCTTCCAGTCAGTTACAGAAGGTTAAAATAAAAACCGAATGGGTCCAGAATACATTAGAGCGCATTTCATACATTCTAATGTATGAAATGTGCTCCAAAAAGACTTTTGCCTTGTCATGCCTTTTCTAATGTTTTTTTTACTGTAGTTTAGGAAAGTTAAATGGATCCAGTGCATCATAGAGCCACAAATTCAAGAATGCAAAAATGATGGAAAAACAGTTTAATGGTCTAATTCCACTACTGACCTATTCTTTTAATATGTTTTCAGTAATTACACAATTGTCCATAAAGTTAGAGTAAAACATGTTTACGTCTCCTCATGAAATGATTGTGTAAAATATGATTTATTTTTGATAGAAGTGTAACTAGGACTCAGTATGCAATCATTGCACCAGGTCAAACTGATGATGTGTAGAAATAGGAATTAAAAAAGAGGAATGTGTCTGAAAATGTGATTATTGCAACTTTAAGGGCAATAGTATGTTTTATATGGCGTGGTTAGACAACAATAAATATCTCTGAATTTCCTTTTAGCAATTTTATAGTACTGGACATATTGTAAATCTGTCAACAGGTGAGTATACAGAGTATGTACATTACTGGACGGAATCTGCAGGTGGGTTTGGAGAGACCAACAGTATGAAAAATTACAGCAGGAGAGACAGAGGGAATAGTTTTACATGATAGACATTTGAACATGTTAAAGCAGAAAACACACAGCTCTATTAATCAGTGTCATTAAAGATATTTGCACCCCTTTTAGGTATTCTACTTTCAGAACTTGTTTCACGGAAATGGCCTCTTGGCATAAATAAATTGAATCTAGCAGGACTGCAGCTGGTCATTTGGGTGCACTGAGTGGTGAAAGAAAAATCTGACTGGAATCAAAGAAAAACAGAGCACTCAGCAGCACACTCAGTTTCAGCAATATTATCTCATTGCTGTGTTCAAGTCATATGAATACAGGAAATTTGATACATTTTCATTAAATCACTACTTAAGCATTGATAAGCAACTGAAAAATATCAGGGGAAGCAACATCTGAAGGTAAAACTGTATGCATGCAAACATTTCCAATCTAACATTAGTGTTCGATATGATTGGAGAGGCATCCAGAAGTATCTGTATATTACTGTCCTTTAACTTGGCAAAGAACTGATTTATATGCAGCATTTCCTATCATATCACCAAACTTCAATCTTAGGAAGTAGATGAATGCTCCTATTAGCCTTTGTCTAAAGGTAATTAACTGGGTTTCAAAGATATCACAGTCAGATTTTCACTGACCATGGTCTTTTCAGTTGCTGATCATTGGATTCCTCACATTTATACCATATGAACACAGTTGTCAACTGTCAATATAATTTTGATACTGAATAATAATAATAGTAATTTTAGTGATATAGCACTGAAATCTACAGCAGAGAAGTGCTACCACAGAAAAGGACAGATCTCAAAAACATCAAAACATCAACAATTACAGGCTTTCTTAAATATACATTTTCACTTTAGCTTTGAAAGTGTCCGGCCTCTGTATTTCAGCTCCACAGGGAGGCTGTACCAAAGCCAAAGTGCAGCAGAACCAAACGTCTGTCCTCCATGGTGACGGAAACACAAAGGAGGAGGCTGCTGGATGAACTGATGGTGCGGGTGGAGGTCTGCTGTGAGATGAGTTCCTGTAGGTATGATGGGGCGGGTCCAGCATCAGAGCTTCCCTCTGGGAGCATTATGTCAGAGGAAAATGGACACAATGTGAAAAGTGTCTATTTAATCACAGTCTCTTTGATGTTATGAAAAACTACATTAAATACTACATAAGTATAATTACAACCTGTAATGCAGTGGTTCCTAACCTGTAACATCACACATTTCTGGTGATTTTAATTTGTTTTTGATCATGTAATAGTTTGCTATTCTGTGTTACAAATAAACATTAATGTTAGATGACATTTAGGCTATATAATGTATATAACACACCTTTTTGGTGTCTGCTTCTCAGTTTCTTTTGCAGATGTCTTATCGGGGCCAGGTGGGTGAAGAAATCTTTCCATTCTCTGTTGGGTCCAGTTTTTGGACTGCGACTGTGTCCGAACAGGTTGAAGCGTAGTAACGCACACAGTCACATGATCGGCTCAATCAAGATATGTCCTCTCAGATATTACATCCTGCATTTTATTTTTATTTAAAAAAGTGTGGGATGTTTTAATTATAATGAATTATATATTGAATCATTAAAAAGTATTTTTATTAGTAATTTTTTTCTTTTTTATCAATTACTAAAATTTTCAGGTGACCCCAAGGTTGAAAAACACTTCTATTATGGTAATAGTGCCCTTTGTATTTGCACATTACTATGCAAAACTCTGAGGCTACCTTTGTCTGTCTTGGTTTTTTCAGGCTTGAAATCAGCATAAAAAACATTTCCAGTCTCTTTTCATTTGATGAAACAAGAAAATACAGGAAATATGTGTAAAGTGGTAAAAACACAAACTAAATCTATACTAAAGTCTGTTTAGTGTGATGTCTGTTCAAATAACAAAAAGTCACCTCAACTTTGAGCAAAAACATGTGACATGTTGAATGAATCCTGATGTAAAACACCAGAAAAGGAATGCATTAAATAATATGAAGTCTGACATATGACATATGAAGTGATGACACTAAGATCACACTAAATACTCAGCACTTTGGGCTGTAGCAGCTGTAGTACTTTATATCCTGGTTGTATTGTAACACAGAAAATGAGACCTGTGTATGTAGGGTCATTATGACTTTGCTACAATAACACGCCTAATGGTGGTAAGAATTTTGTGCTTCACCTTAGTTGTAAGTAATTCATCATAGTTCATGATGCATATAAGGGTCAGATGTGGCAGTGGAACAGAGCCATAATTTCTGTTATCAGTAACACCTTTGCTGTTCGTTCTTGTACAGTTCACACTGACCGCTGTGAACAAAGGTCTATAGACTGGAGATTTGTAGGAGTAATGACGGCTCTGTTCTGTTGAAGTATCAGCTGAATCAGCCTGCAGCACTGCAAAGAAATGAAACCGATGACACAGATATTGTTGTTGACAGTTACACCTATGTGTTCTCTGCCATAACTTGGTCAAAATGTCTGCTGTGAAAAAGTTCTATGGAGCAGGATTAGAGAGCAGAGAGTGGAGTGTGGATGGGAAGGAGAAACCATGACAGATACACACAGTGTAATTATAGAAGATTGAGTGGTCTGCCTGATGTGGCTCACATCTGCTAAGATGAACACTTGACTTAACTGCCTTCTACTTTTAGAGATATCACTTTGCTGTCATCTTCAAAGGACAACTGAAAACCAAACTTATTTTCACACCCAAACTGTACAAGTATGAGATAGCACTGAGAAAGACATAAGAGAGATGAAAGATAAAAGTTGTGTCTGGTGATAGTGAGTGATGCTTTTATACTGTTTTGGTGACTGAGGGCCAAAATCCAAAGTCATCAAACTCTCCGTACTTTCATCTGAAGTGCGTCTCATGGGCATCGGTATTACAAATGATGATGGGTGACGAAGTGTGAAATTATCTCTGACAGTAAATATCACATTCCTTCTACTGTTTTCTATGGAAGAAAGTTGAATGTGACATGCAGAGTTAAAAAAACAAACTCTAAATCATTCTTTTCATACATGATACTTAGTAATGACAACCAATACATTCCAAGTGGAACTTGTTAAATACATCATGTTTTTACATAAAGTGCACACTGTATATAATGTACTAGAAATCACATTATGTACACTTTTTTGTTTTTAAATATGTCCACAATATGCTTATAAAACATTTTTATTTTCATTATTTTTTCAGTTTAAGGTAAAAGTTAAGTCTCTTATCTACTTACCAACAAGTTTTGTATATCACAAATACCAGAAATACAAGATAATAGTGACAGAGCAGATGAAGATTAGATTAAAGATGTTGCTTATTTTTATTTTATTTTATTCTAATTGTTTGTTTGTTTTTGATTATTCAGAATCTTCATCTCCAATGGCTCCCAGATGTTTTCACCTTGACGCCCAAAAGAAAAAAGAAGTGTTTCCTTGGGATATTACCTGTCACATTTTATATTATTGTTGCCTAATGATGTCATTTCCATGGTTTTTTCCACTTGTGTCTTTTCCATTGTTTTCATTGTATTGTCTCTTTTTATGTCTTGTTACATCTTTGACATTGTTTTTGTCTTTAGTATGATTTTTATATCGTCTTATCAGTTGGGTTGTTTTGACACTGTTTTGTCTTGTTCAATCTTTTACTTTAACCTATTGAGGACAACATTTATAAACTCTGGCAGAGAAAAACAACTCATCATAGTAACGTATTAGTGCATGTCTTTGGATGGTGGGAGGTACCATGCATGCATAAACATAAACATAAACATAAATATATTATGATGTAATATATTTAAATTATATATCAAAATAGCATATAATGTCAGAAGGTAAACTTTTTACTTACAATAGTGTTATGAATACTGTAGAGCAGAGATGTCCAATCCTGGTCCTCGAGGGCCGGTATCCTGCATGTTTTAGATGTTTCCCTCTTCCACCACAACTGATTCACATGATCAGCCTTTCATCAAGCTCTGCAGAAGTCTGATAACGGCCGTCAGATGTGTTGGAAGAGGGAAACATCTAAAACATGCAAGATAGCGGCCCTTGAGGACCAGGATTGGACACCCCTGCTGTAGAGAATATACAAATGAAAACAGTGATCCATCAGCTGGACCTATTAGTTTCATTTGACTTGTAATAGGATGTACTCAGCCTGGGGAAATGGTTGCATAATGTCCACTTTGGTTCTGGAAGGAGCAATTCAGTCTGAATTAACAATGTTAGTGTTATCAGATGTCATTAGAGTTGCCTTATTGGAAGACTTTCCATTAATTGCATCTCTTCGTGTTGTAGAAGAGGTAATATCATGTAAAAATAAATAAATAAATAAATAAAAAATAAATCTGCTTCTCATTTGGTGTTTTCTCAGATAACAACAGTCTGTCAATAAACCAGTGTGTGTTCATATAGAGTGCCTCAAGTGAATAATTTGGACACAAGTCCTGTTTGTCTCCATGCTGTGATGGAGAACAGCCTTCTACTATGCATCAGGATGTTAAATACAAAAGGAGCTTTCACAACACTGTGACAGAAGACTTACATTTACAATGAGATAATCGGTAAGATGTCCTTGTTTGATGATGTGGCAGTTATTTTTTATTACTTTAAATCACAGTACGTAGCTATTTGCTTTGATTTGATGAAAAATGTCTAGAATTATGTTATATATTTGTACATTTCTTGACTTGAATACATAATGTTAAATGTTCATGGTTTAAGTTGACTGACAGTTTTTTTGTTATTTAAAAGCATGGGACCACATTAAAAATAAAATGCTTTGAATTTTACATTAATCACTCAAGGATTTTGTTGGAAAGACTAGATTCATCAAACATAAATGATCAAATCAAAGATTCCGAGCTGAAACACTGGTGCAGTTTAGCCAACACCAGACTCTAAAACTCAGATTACTATAATTTCAGATACTTCCATTTTGATGCATTTGTCTCTGCACTAGGGAAACACAGCACTAAACTGGAGCGTTAAAAGCACATCTTTAACTGAACTTTTTCTATGTTATTGCATCATATAGTTTGAGTTCACATTTATTTTCTTAAAAGACTATTTCTCCCTGAAATCCAGTTTAATATTGTCTGCAGATGCCCCATATTTTATGTATTAAATATTCATGTGTGACTCAGCAGCCTGTAATATCATGTCTAACATTTATTTCAACTCTGTCGTTACCTGCTTCCTTTGAAACCACACCTAAGATAAAACCCCATAATGGTTTACTTTTTCATAAACGGCCAGTCCCAAAGTTTGCCAGTAAGCTATTTGAGCTGCCTGTTTCTTGCTATTATCCTTTTACTCTGAGGAAAGGAGAGAGGCCACATGAAGCCTGAACTATCTGACCAAGTTAACATTTCTAAAGTTGTCCTTGTTCCTTTGTGAGCCCCTTCAGGCGTGTCTGTCCAAGACAACCAGCTCCCTCCGGCTGCTTCCCAATTAGCAGCCATGCATCTGTGCTGATTAGTCAACAGCTTTTCAACCCCTGCCAGCAAAGGAAGCCAAAAATGAAAGAAGGAGCTCCTGGCCTAGATACCCAACTATTCAAAGTCTAACAAGGTGAAGCAGCATGCAACAAATACAAATGTGAGATGTTCACATTGCAAAGCTGTTTGCCTTCTGAGGACAATGGAGGAAAGAAAACAGATTAAATCTGAACCACTTTCACTGCAATTTGAAAAAACAAAATGGATGAATTCAGCACCAGGTGAGCGTTTATAACGTGGTACATTTACTAATCTCACTTGACTGAATGTTGAATTGCTTGTGTTTTAACAACTAAGCTTGTGCACATTGGCGTACCTTTTCCATCTGGGGCTCATTTCTGGGCTCACTTGCTCGTAACCCCAATGCAACAGAAAATGCATTATCCTGTTTCTGGGTTAGTTGGTTAAAAGTCTGCTCCTGCTAAGTTCCACATCATGTTAGATTGAGGATATACTCTTGTCGCTTCATTTCACTTTTTTTCTGTCATGTATTTCCTTTGAAATATAATTTACAATTGAAAAAGAAGATTTTTAACAGAAGTGTGACAATATGTTTGATGATATCAGATTTTTTCCCCAAGAAATTTTGCACCGACAAAAAATAATTGACTGTGTGGGGATTGATTCGTTTACTGAATTTTATTCTCTGCATCGATTTATGAATAGTTATAGATTACTTCAGGACATAGTACAGCAGAGGACAGAGTGGGTGTGGCTTTGAGAGATGAATGAATGAATGAATGAGAACAGTATGGGGGCAGAGCCAGTGAACCTGTGTGTGTGTGCGTGCGTGCGTGCGTGCGTGCGTGCGTGCGTGCGTGCGTGCGTGCGTGCGTGTGTGTGTGTGTGTGTGTGTGCATAATGAGGTATGAGTGAGTGGATGTGAGAACGGAGCAGAGTTCAATTTTTCTATATAATCTGTTTGTCTTGTCGTTCGCCATGGTTACGGCCAACAGTAACCATTTAGACTTCTGTTAATGAAGTCACCAGTGCAGAATAACTGGAGTCATCCTTAGACATCCAGCAGGTTGCATGATATATGTGTGTAAATCGCTTATAATAATTCTTCATTCTAACCATAATGCTGACAGATCCATTAAATTGGGGGAAAGAAAAGGGGAGTAGAAAATCAATGAATGAAAATAATTCCACTTCACTTGCGTCTTGTACAAGCAGGCAAATCTATGGCAAATAAAAATAGGTAATATGTGGAGGTCGTTGATGGTTAACAAACTGAGAAATAAATAGAGAAGAATATTGGCAAATTGTTCCACAAATGTGTGATACTTCCGTTGAACATTTGTTTGCTGCTTTCACCTGAATGACTGATGATTAGTGACTGTCACAGGAATGTAGAAGTTTTATATCTTTGAAAGGGAAATGGAAACAGCGGAGCGGAGACGTTTTCGTTTGTTTCCTCGCATATAGTTGCAAATTGCGAGCGAACAATGGTTTAGCGAATGCAACGAGCCCAGAAGCAGATTTTGCATTTGCTAAGCCTCTGTGTTCACTGACCCATTGTTAGCTCGTTATCTTATTATTGAAGGATACGCTAATGAGCGCTTTCACTATTTAACCCAGAAACGAGCCCCTGGTTGGTTGCTTCTCTCTCTTAGCTGACTTAGGCTAACCACATCCTGACAAATCAAGTAGCCAAAACTGGATAGTACCAGGTCTAACATGTGAGAACATGTGGGACAGCAATCCCACTAATATTTGTCCAGTGTTTATGTAAATGTTTTTCAGTTTAGGACCCATAGAATACATTTTGCATTTCCTCAGGACCACTCCCCAGCCAGCATGTCCATGTGGCCCCCAGAAAGGTTACATTTGGGCGCATACTGTATAAGGGTCCCATGTGGGTTTGTCAGTTTCCATGGTGACCCCATCTGTGTTTACCCATATCAGAATCAAAATCAGAGATCTGAATATCTCATATTATTTATTTTTCACACTATTTATCCCACAATATTTATCTTTCATGTCATTTGCAC
This sequence comes from Ostorhinchus cyanosoma, assembly GCA_029814465.1. Taxonomy (NCBI): domain Eukaryota; kingdom Metazoa; phylum Chordata; class Actinopteri; order Kurtiformes; family Apogonidae; genus Ostorhinchus; species Ostorhinchus cyanosoma. The sequence continues at coordinate 3,909,595 of JAPTYQ010000006.1, forward strand.
TACTTAAATTCTATGTTTTACAAATATCTTAGTTTGCAATACTTTTTATTTTTTAAATGTAAATAACTGTTCCTTTTACTGATATTTGTTGTTGTTGTTTTACTGATTTGTCTGTCTGTAAATTCTTGCACTGAACCTGAGAGCTCTACCTCAATTTTGTTGTACTTGGTACAATGACAAAAAAAGAAATTCTGACATCCCACAGACAACAGGTAACAGACACAGTAACAATTCCATGCAACAGGCATAAAATGTCTTTTTTCCATCATGTTTGCCATGTTACATCTTTTACATCTTTCATCTTTTTCCTTTCGTTATATCTTGTAGAGCTGTTGTCTCTCATCTGCTATCTTTCACTTGGAGGAGGAGAAGAGGAGTGCTCAATTATTTTTCCACAGTTTATTTCCAAAACTACAAAGGTTATGCTTTTTCCAGTGTTTGCTAGTCTGTGTGTTAGCAGCCTAGCTTCCCAAGCCTGGCGTATGTCATTTGAGTTCCTGATGATTTTATTCCATGTCATAGTCAAGTTCAGGAATATTTATTAACATGGGGCCAAAATTTAAAAATGGCTTCTCAGTCAAAAGCATCTGATTTGATTCTGGTAGCCACATACAGTACAGGTATAATGTCAACATTTAGTGGCACAAAAAGTGCACCCTTGAAGGTCTGAAGGTCAAATCACCGTATCAACTTTTTTAGACCCTTGTCTTCCAGAATGCTAAATAAAATGTGGAGTGAAACTGCAGGGGATATTTATGGAAATGTGGTAAATGGTACTGTTGTGATAGTTTTGATAGAGGTTTACTCCCCAAATGCTTTTTAAATTTTTTTTTTATTTGCCATTGTCCTTGTAATATGCATTTGTTTGTGTTAACACTATCTCACAGTCTACATCAACGCATATCTGACACAATCATTTAGTTACTTTACTTTTACTTTTATTGTGTTATTTTCTTTGTTCTTTTGCTCCTATTTACTGTTGTATATTCCTTTGTTCAGATGCCATGCAGTGAATTCATTTAGGAAGGTACAGCGCAGCATTTTCTGCTTTGTATGCTATGGAGGATGTCATTGCTGACAAGTCTGGGTCAAACCAATTGAAGGTTTTATGTGAAAAAAAACACTTTTTTGTTTATTTTTGTTGTCATCAGTAATCTATATGCATCACTTCCTTTTCATAAAGCCATTTAACATTAAACATAACCTACTTGCGCATTTTAAGCCATAGAAGGATTTCCTTGTATTAAGGTCATCACGGAGGTCAGCTGCTTTACTGCTGTCTGAGGTTTGGTGTGAATGAGCCACCCTTTAAATAACCATTTATGGTTTATGTATTGGAGGAGTCTGTACAGTCAGACACATATGCCTTTTATTTTGAGCTGTTAGTTTTGAGATATTTTCCTTTTTCTTTTGTTTATTCTTCACGTAGCAGCCGTCACTGTAAATAGATTTTTATTTGTGCGATGTCTGCTCCGTCTGTCTGCGAAGCACCTGCCCTGTTCATGGAGTTACACTTGCATCTTTGATGATGGGACTGAAAGCCTAAAAGAAGTAACTCATTTAAAAAATCTTAAATGCTTAAATTTAAGTATCCAGTGGTGCTCTGTTGCTGTCTGAAAGCAGGAAGGTTCTATTTTACATCCTTGGCAGGGTAGGACCTTTCTGTATGGATCTCCTTGTCTTTGCTCCAGTTTCCCCTAACACAAATAAAAAAATGTTGTGTTAATTCTACTGTCAGTGCCTTTAACTGAGGCTGAGAAACTGGAGCTGGTCCCTGGACAGTGCATAATGGTTACATGCTACTCATAATGCTTAGGATGGGACAAATGTGGAGAATGAATTGCCCTACAGTGATCGCTTAAAAAAAACAGACTACAGGTGCAGTACAAAGTGATCCATGACAAACTTCATATGGAATTCACTAGTTGAGACATTTGCAAGTTCCAGTTTTGTGTTGCTTTAACAGAGAATGATAACTGACCAAATGTGCTTCTTCTGAGTGGGACTCCTAAGTCACCCCGTGTGCTGCTTCTGGTGATCTGACTAGTGTTATTTCGTTGTCTCATTTATTCACTTATGAACCAACTAAGGGGGTTAGATTTAGCTAAACCCACTTTTATTAGTCTTTGGTTCATTTATGGCTACATCTGGACCCCAGTTCAGAAAGTTTGAATATGAACCCTCCAGGTGCTGCAAAGCTATCTTTATATTCACTCCAGCAAAAAATTTAGTGGATTTCTACAACCCGTTTCAATTCCTGCTTAATTTGTTACATTTTATAACTAGCTATATCACGACATTTGCACATTTAAGGTCCAGACCTCCAACAAACATTTCTCCGAGTACAGCATAATGGTTTGTCAGGAGCAGTGGTTGTAGTAAAATCAGAAAATATGTCCAAAGTTAAAGCCAATTACACAGAAAAAAATGCTACTTTGGATCAAATTTTAAAAATTGCGTCAACTTGTTACATCAAAATTTTTTAGTTTTTCTCAAGCTAAACAAAATCAATTTGGACAAAGCAAAAATGTGTATTGTCAAATTTAAAAAATGATTAACACCAATTTAAGTTTTTCAATATATTGAAATCATACTTTCAACTTATTATAGCTAATATCGATCAGCTCATTATTTTGATAGTAATTTTTCTTTAAAATGCATCAGACTCATAGTAATCATCAGTGTGAACAATAATGCATTGGAATTATTCTGTGA
>JAPTYQ010000006.1:3920825-3962569 GCA_029814465.1 Ostorhinchus cyanosoma
CTCTGAGTGCTTTTCTAGTCTAAAAATGAAACCCATAGAGATGCACGGATCAAAACATTGTTTCAACAGTTAATTCATAACAACTTTTCACCTGACCTGAGCTGAGTAATTTTTTCCTCCCATTCATGAAGCATGATATTTTTGTCTTATCTGAGTATTTTCAAAAGAGCTTCAACATTCGTTTTCTTAAGTATTTTCTTTTGGGGAAGCACATGCATGTTCTGTCAGCCCCAATCTTTCTGTGATTTATGTTGAATTTCATTGAACATCTATTTACTTGTGAATTATAATGTTATAATTTCTTTATCTTTGCACATGTATGTTAAAAACAACGTCTGGTAATATGTTTTTCTGAATTGCTGTAGTGGAACTGTGTACATTACCCCGCCCCCCGAAGGGGAGGCAAGGGGTATTGTTTTTGGTTGATTTGTTTGTTAGTTAGCAACTTTATGCAAAAACTACTGGACCAATTTTCATGAAATTTTCAGGAAAGGTGCTAGGTGGTTCAGATTAGATCCCATTAAATTTTGGTGAATATAGGTCAAAGGTCAAGTTTGCAAGTTGCAATGATAAGAGATAGGGTAAATCAGGCATTTCCTTTTCATTCCTGTATACTCAGTTTTGCATATAGCTTCTTTTCACTGTTGATGTGCATTAACATCAGAACCTTGAAGGCCAAATTTGAAGACTCTAGGTCAAAGGTCAAGGTCACAAAGGTCAAAATCTAATTTTAGATATAACTTTTGAACTATTCAACTCAGAGATTTCCACTGAGCACCAAAATGCTCGTCTTTCAATTCTGCATCTTGTGTGTATAGATTCTGACCTATTGTTGACCCAAGAGGTCAGGGGTTACTGGGTCAATACCTAAAAAATTCAAATGGACTCTCACTGAAAGATGAGGCGAGATAGAGACTTAGTTACTATTACTGACAGATTGGAAACCAGGTATCGGCTTCAAAATGGCATCATACCTTTGACCTTGAGTGACGTTAAAAGGTCAAAATCAAGGTCACATGATTTTAAATGGTCATAACTCCAAAAAGAGTGGTGAGAAGTATTCAGTTGCTATTGTTGACAGATAGGAAACTACATTTGGGGCAGGGGCGGGGTTTGTTGTGCCTGGCACCACTTGTTTAAACTGTCATTCTTTCCGCCACCATATTAATGTTTTAATAACAAAGTAGAGTAAGTCTTTGGGGCTCATGATCAGTTTGTTCCAGTGTTGTAGTATGAGACTGGACTCAAGGCCATTTTCTGCTGTCTCGGTCTTGTCTTGGACTTGACTCTTCAAGGACTTGGTCTTAACCACAGTGGGAGGAGAAGGACTTGTAATTTAAGAACGAGTTTTCTAGATCAACAGATTTCCATTCCATTCTAGCCACTGGTGTAGTCCAGGGTTTACCTACTTATTTGGCAGTCAGCATTGCCTATACCCACTTCTAAATTCCCCTCATGAGTGTTTGTATCCAGACCAACAGAGAGGAGCAGTCTGACTGGGCCTAACCAGCTCCACTCCGCCTGCCAGATCCTGCTGTCCCAGGCTAGGCTGAGCTAAACTTGGTGCTGAGGTAACTTTACTTCAGAGCAGAGTCATGCCGGGCTAACCATGACTGTGTGCCTGTGCCAGGTGAGGATGTGAGCCATGTGTCAAGAGACTATTTAAGTCTCTGGACGATGTCTACGCCTGCGTGACACACATTGTCTGGAGACTCAAATCGTCCCTTGACACTGATCACCTCTGGAACCTGATTGGACACCTCAGGTGCCAGTGCCACCCCAGTTGATTGACAGGTCACTGCACATCTTGTTGAAAGATGCACGATTATTGGGGAATATGAACAAGAAAGGCAGAATAAATGTCAACTTGATGATGATTAATATCAACAGCCCACCTACTTCCAAGTTAAGTCCTAGAAAGTATACAAAGACCTGGTTGCAGAGTCATGGTGCTTCCTCTTCTGTGTGTTCTAGACAGTGCAGTGTGAAATCTGTAGAAAGCAAATCTGTCTCGGATATACTATAGTATGAGCAAAGGTTAGAACCCCGGTACTGGGTTGGAAGAATACATCACTGTTGATGTGTTGCAAATGCATATGTTTTTGTTCAATGTTAACTAAATATTGTTGATATGAAACATATTGTTTTGTTGAATGATTTAAATTAACATGTTCAAAATAAAGCATTCAAAAAATTATGATATTCAATATTTGTAGTGATATTTATATATGTCTAACGAAGGCTGCTCAACAAACAATTCCCAGTGTAGCATAGTCGGTAGGCCTAACTGTTGATGGGTTAACTGGGGTGATATTAAATCATGGTTATGAAAAGTTCTTGTTTTTATGGTATTGGTTTTGATCCGGTCTCGACTCCTGAAAGACTCAGTCTAAAGACTCCGTCTTGACTCGGTCTCGACATAAGCGGTCTTGTCCCCATCATTAGTTTGCTCAGTTTGCTAGCATCCCTGACTCGGATGCTGCTTCCTTTACCAATTGCTTTGAAGACTATTGCTTTTGCTATACCAGAACTGTTATATATAGTTGCACTATGTAACATTCTTAGACATTTCTCAGGCTGTTTAAGAAATTGAATAATGTTTTTTAAATTGAAGTTTCAGCTTTCATTCCAGACTTTATCTTATAAAGTTTAAGTCATTATAACCATGATCACACCAATTACTTTGAATGAAATTTATTTATTTATTTGCACATCATGAGAACCCACTTTACCTTGTGCATGGTCATAGGCAGTAGGACTTGTCAAGTTTGTGTTGTGAACATTTGCCTTTATCCTAAACATGATTTTGGTGTTTATCGACTGTTGACATTTCACACAGTTTTGTTCCAAACTGTATAACCATGGTTTTGAAATGGATTATGTGTGTATTTTTCTTACAGATTGTTAGAGGACTGAACTATGGGCAGCACTGCCTGCTGGAGAGTCCCACAGGAAGTGGAAAGAGCTTGGCCTTGCTCTGTTCAGCTCTAGGTTGGCAACGGGCTCAATTTGGTAAGTCTCCTGGCTTTGATGCACTTGGATGTCATTCATATTTGTGTACTCATATTGTTCATTTATACAGTATAAGCAAGTTACACTAATATACATAAATATACAAATGATCTTGTTTTTTCTGTGAAATTTGGTTTTCCCGGTGCTGAAGTCTTCATCTAAGAATGACATGTAGCCTGTTAGGGTTAGGGCACACGTGCATTGTGGGAAGCGGAGCTCCACGCAGCCGCAGTAGCAAGAGGCAACAAAGCTGTTTCTGTGTTTGTTACTGCTGCGGCCATATACTTCGGCCACAGTGTGCATTATGGCAGCAGCATCTGAAATGGCTTCATTGCTCTTGCTACTGCGGCTGCGTGGAGCTCCACTTTGCACAATGCACGTTGCAGTAAATTTACAAAAATGCCCAACTGACTTACCGGCTCTGTTTGTAAACAAATGGATTGTTTATGGTGGGGTACACTTTGAAATTGTTCACTGTGACAGAAGAGATTCTGGTGAGTACAGAAAGACTTGCGGATTCGTGATACTTAGGCTATGACTCGGGTTTTACAGATTTGATGAAAAATAGGTGACAAAATTCATACACTGCTTTAATGACTGCTTCCCGTCTAAAAAATTAAACGCCACAGGACAATAGGAGGTTACAGGAATCATTCTGATAATGGGCAGTTTGCGGAGTAGGGATGTAATAATTACTGATGTAACGAGAAATTGTGATAAAGTTTCCAATGGTTAGTATCACTGTTTAAATTCTAATAATCATGAAAACCGTGTTTGATTACCGCACTTTGAAAATCATGGTAAAACTGCTCATTTCCTGGAGAAGCAGCAGCACTCCAGGTATGTATGCACAATTTGCAATGTTTGGCCTCTGAAAACATGGCTGAAGGCACCTGCATGGACAGCGCTCCAGAGATTCGGGGCTAGCAGGCTGCCGCATGGACCAGGTCCGTCCAAGTGCACAGACCCAGTTCTAGTGCTCAGAGAGAGAGATATGTATGCCACCTGGTTCGAACACACAGACCCCCTGCTTCAGGTCGTCACCTGACAGAGAAACCGTCTGAACTCTGAATATAGTTACTCAGGACAAACTCATGCCAGTTCAAATGGGCCCAGACCAGTGAGCTTCAACTTTACAAAGGCACATGATATGTGGAAAAACCAAAGGAGAGGAGGCTTTATGAACTGAAGGACATTCAACAGAAATCCAATGACTGACCTCCAGTGTAACTGGAACATATGCCACTGCTGTGATTGGTCTGTTACTCACCAGGAGTGAACTACGGACCAGTCTGGATCAGATCACCCTAACATGTTTTAAAATCCTCATTGTTTCAGAATATTTACATTTGTTCATTAAACAGTTCAGGAAATTATGTGTCACTTTGTGTTTGTACAATGGTGTATATGTGTGACGTGAATGATTTGATGTGGAAAATGGTCAAACAAGCTCCACTATGACCTGTCCGACCTGTTTTCCCCACTCAAAAAACACTCTGGAATTAATAGAATTGTTAAGGAATTGGATTGGTAAGCAGAATTGACAATGGCATCGATATTGATCAAATCCTATCATTTCCCACCCCTAGAGCAGATATCCCTTATGGCCATAAGGTGCCATCTTTAATGCATATTTGTATGTTTGATTTATACATGTTAACATTTTAATGTTTCTACTAACAGAAAGTACACAATGAGTACTTTTTTTTTTTTGTTTCAAGACACAACTTGGTTAAGTTTTTTCAGTGTGTATAAGTACTTTTTGAACATTTTGAGCACATTTCAACAATGCCATGATAATAACTATGATCATTTTGGTGACAATAACCTTGATATGAAATTTTCATATCATTACATCCTTATTGTGGAGGAAAGGAGGTACACAGAAGGATGAGACAGTCCATTCAGCTTTTTCCACCTATGCTGCTATTAAACCAATGTACATGGCACAACAAGGTATCCATTTCCACATTTTAGTTGGGAAGGCTACGTCAGTTATATCTGAGTGTTGATTTTACTTGTAGTTACATCTGTGTCTCACTGTGTATAACAGATAAACTACATGGAGGAGGAAACTCTGAAGACAACAAGAGCCAGTCAGATAAAAGCAGTGGAGACTTTAAGAAGTCAGATGCCAACACTCCTTGTCAGTGTGTGTGTCACAGCAGGGCCAGCGCAGCCTCAGCCTCGGTCCAAACTGATGTTGTGGATCTCACTGTGTCACCCTTCAAAGAGGCCGCACAAGCTCCGCCCCCAGCTACTGGACATGGTGAATATCTTTTTGTCTTTCCACTTGTTTGCAGTAGTTTTAACCTGTCTCTGGCTTTAAATCAGTTTCACTTTGTTCCTTCACTGGCATCTGTTAACACTGATATTAATTCATATAGTGGTCACATAGTATTGCTATGTAAGTGCAGATTGATAATAAGAGTGTGTAAATGCACCTTAGAATAGTCCTTTCTATCTACCAATAGGTGATTTTTGATAGATACATTTAGTAAGTTGCAAATTATCAGTCTGCTGACAGCTTTAATAGCTGTAGGACCTTGGCAATAATTGATAGAGCTAAAAGGACGGAGATGAAATTTGTTTATTTTAGAATTTAATAGTTCATAAAATATTAATACAGTTGTAGACAAAGATATTTTGAACGTGTTACTTGTTCTAATGACTCAACGATGACATTAAACATGTGAGTCAGAAGAGTTGTGCATCTCAAGTATCCAGTTTGGTTTCGGCATGAAGTCACTGAATGAGTCATTACAGAATGTTCAGTAAATAACTAGTTTGAAATAAATGTGGTACGTGAAAACTACATAGACAGTTACGTTTGAAGGGAGGGAGATTGCCATTATTCCATTGTCTTTGCAGAGTCTGATGAGGTGGCTTAAGTCTTTTCAGAATGAATTTCTCTCTTCGTGTGTAAAACATTGTGCACGCTGTTTTTCAGTGTCGCCACCAGAGGAGCTACAACCTAAGAAACAGTCCATCGCCTCTCGTCTGTCTGAAAAGTTTCACTCTTCTCTCCTCGCTGACAGTGAGAAAGATGATGACTTCCAGCCAGACAGGAAACGCATTCGCACTGCTGAACCCAAGGTGCCTTTTGAAGCTTTTTCCAGCTGATTATATGAAAGAGACTATATTTTTCCTTCATATCATGATGAAGTAACTCTTTAATTGTTTCATTATACAATACACTGTATTACTTGAAGAGAAGTCCACATAACTGTACTATAAAGTACAGAGCACTTGTAAAGTAAAAATAATGCTAATATAAACAATAACAATACTGCTACTACTACTGTTACTACCACTGTTAATGATAATAACATAATGGACTGGATTTATGTATTGCTTTTCTAGATACTTAATTCAAGTCCATTACTTATTCACTCATCAGTCACACGCTGGTGGTGGTAAATTATATCTGTATCCACAGCTGCTTGGGTAGACTGTTGGAAATGTGGCTGCCAACGGCCTATCCGACCACCACTAAACATTGATTCACTTTCATACACCAGTGTTGGTGACACTGGAGGCAAGGTGGATGAAGTGTCTTTCCCAAGGCCACAATGCTACATGACTGGGACGGAGCAGGATTTGAACCATCAATCCTCTTGTTATTGCACGACCTGCTCCACCTCCTGAGCAGGTCGTCCAATAACATTTGTACAGTCACAGACATAACTTTACTTTTCTCTTCCAGATTTTAAAACCTTCATGCAGTAAAATGCTAGCTAAAAACAAATTCAAGATTAAAGCAACTTCTTGAAAATATGTTGAACTTGAAGACCTTTTTAAATATTTTAGTGTTGGTAGTAATCTCTAACATCACAAAAGAGTAAATAAAAACAATCGGGTTAAGATGCATTCCTAAATGTTATTAAGATAACAGGACTTGCTATGAGGTTCAGATATATAGAATAATGTGTGCCGTAGTAAAGTACAGTTTGTTTCCTTGCTCTACAGGGCCATAAAAGACAGCGTCTGGAAAAAGGGGTAATATTCATAGACGATGAACCAGAGTTTGAAAATCAGCCTTCAGCTAATCAGAGTTGGATCACGCAACCAAACAGCCCAGCAGCCAGTCTGCCGTCATCATGCTGTGTGAGTACACATACTTCGAGATATATATACTATATTAAGGAATTTTACACATCAACCAGTTACTGTTGTCTCTGGTTTTATCACCTTTCAGTGACCACCAGGTGGGGGTACACGCCACAAAATTGAACAAGGCTGTTGATGAAATTGATTACTTAAGACAGGGGTGTCCAGATCCGGTCCTCGAGGGCCGCTATCCTGCATGTTTTTGATGTATCCCTTTTCCAGCACACCTGATTCAAATGGTCAGCCTATCATCAAGTTCTGCAGAGGCATGATAAAGACCGTCAGATGTGCTGGAAGAGAGAAACATCTAAAACATGCAGGATAGCGGCCCTCAAGGACCAAGACTGGACACCCCTGACTTAAGCAAACATGTAGAGACTTTATATGTGTTACAGTAGAGCATGAGTTTGTACAGTATATGGCAAGAACTATCCTGAGGTCTGTAATCCCCATAATTTTTTTTTTAATGAATAGGACCACTTTCAGGAAAGTTTCAATATTAAATCTCTTTCTACGGTGTGTACCGGTCATTGTGAAAATTTGTGAAAAGAATAATTTGTACATTAAATAGATAAACTGAGAAGTTGTTTAAACAGTAACGGAATGTTCTGTGCATGTGCTTTGTTGGTATATTCAATTTTCGTAAATTTTTGCTATTTAATTAAACACATTCATCATGACAACTTGTGTATTAATGTAAAGGCCAGGATATTTATTACTTTTGGTCACTTTTGCAAAGTTTCAGGAAAAGTATTCAATCTGATACAGTTAGAAGCAACCGAAGCAGGTCCATCAAGTAGCAGTATTTTCTTAAAGGTATCAAGATGGTGTTGAGGTAAATAATCCATGTTACTGAGATCTGTGCAGGCCCCGAACAGCAACAGGTTACCCATAATCATTCACTGTACCGAGGTACAGAACGCTGTAGCCCCATTCACTGGACTGGTGAACCTCTCCTAACTACGTGTAAACCTGGCGCAGGTGTGTGTCTTGGATCTGGAGCTACGGATGGTGGGAGGTGGAAAAAGAGGCGGAGGGAAAGTGAAGTCGAAAAAGCGCATCCGTCTCTGGTTTCCCTGCAGCTACATGACCCGGTCTCTTTTGTCCCACGAGCGCTGACTGACGGCCTGAATGGGGCCCTTTGAAGCAAGCTCCAGTTTTAATTAAGAGGGTTTGCCTCGCTTGGGCCGCTGATCTGTGAAAGCCACGGGGATAAATATTGAATGGGGTTCACCCACTGGTTACTGCGCCCGAGGGATAAACAGGTGCTTTGGAGGGCAGATATTCAGCAGGGCCCCTACCTGCACAGTGTGGTCATATCGCAAGGAGGGGGTGTTGGGTGTCATGTTTTCCAAGGTATTGGCAATTGAAGCCCACCCTTATTGGAATGAATTCCAAGCCTTCGAAAGCTGTGGAATGAGGAGCAAATTGGCGTCCAGCTAGAGGCGCCAGTGATACCCAAGCGATCCACTGCCTGCGGCCCCTCTGTGCCCTCTAACTGGCCCCCTGGAGTGTGAGATTTCCATCTCTCAGGTGTTGGCAGGCAGAATAGCAACAGAGGCCTACCTGTGAATATTCGGAGGTGTTCAGTAACACTGCTGACCTCTGTTCTGTCAGTTCCAGAGGGTTTTAGCTCCTGCGTACACTTGGTACACACCTGGCAGCACAGTGAGGAAACATGGTACCTGTGCTGCACAGCAAACCAGTAAACACCATCTTCATAAGATACCTATGTCACTATGCACTCTACACACTGTTTGAAAGTTAGAGTTTTTATTGGTACCAAAGCATGAACCTCAGTGGAATTTGTCTGTGCTCAAAGAATATGTTTGAGCAGAGCTGGTGTCCTGTTTGGCCCTTTTGCCAGTTATCTGCATTCCTTTCTGAGGGGTGTCTGCTCTGGGCTGTGGGGCCAGGCTTGAAACCTTGTTGTCCTGGCATCTCAGGAGGTAGCCGTGTAAAAGGATACTCTTGTGTCAGCTGTTTCCTGCTGTAGCTTTTGACAAGGGGCTGTATTCATCAGCGGGCCCTTTTACCCTGCCCCAACCCACACCCCCTCCTCTCACCTGCCAATGAATAAGTAATTATTGGCCATCTTGGGGCAGGATATTTGGATGGCTCTATTTAATGTGGCAGTAGCAGGTAAGGTGATCAGGCCCAGGGCCCAGGCTGTGGAGCGTAACTGTTCCAGAGGAGAAAGGTAACCTGAACTGGTGTTGGGGCCCTGCAGCACCTCTGTTTATTTTTCACATGAGCTCAAGCCTCGTTATCCCTCTTAACTCTGAGAGACGGCTCTCTTAGGGCTCTTTGGCCTGCACTCCATCACACATTGTAATATTTGATGGGCAAACATGCTTGGAAAATCTGAGCTGCTGGGTAATGTGAGCTCCTCATCTGTCATCAGAAGTGCTACCTTCTGATCCCCATCATAAGTTGCTCTGTGTGACAACACATACCATTCATTCTTATGTGCAATCCTTCTGGTAATTTGCAGAGGATTCAGGAGTAAACATGCTTGGCAAGATTGTGATTTATGTTGTTACACATTATTAACAATAAATGTGTTAGCCTCTGTGGAAAGGAGACATACATTTTTATGAAACAACAAAATATCTTGTCATTCAACAGAGAAAATGTGTGAATCTGATTTTAGTGTAATGCCATTTGTTTTGTGAACATGGCCCAGGGGCAAATTTTACCACTCAAAGCTTGCTCTTTCTCAGCTCAGGAGACAAATTTGAGATTCTCATTTCAGTCTCACTTTAGTGTTCATTTAATCTCAAATGTTGCTCATTGTACTTCTCCTAAAATTCACTAGTAGAAGTATGTGGGGCATAAGAATTGTTTGGAGTCATACTTGAGTCTTTAAGGAGATATCTCAATCTTCTCTATTCAGTGTTTCATTTGAGTCTCCACTGGAAAAGAAAAATAGCAATGATAGAGATAGAATGGTGCAACATGCAAATGTCTTAAAACAGAATTCTCAAATACTGGAAGAAATTGACTCTTTAATTGGCAATACACATCAATGGCGCAAAAGCACATCAATTAAAGACAAAATGCCAAGCCTAACATCTCATTTTGTATAATTTCTGATTTTTAACACCAAAAACTCAACCATGCAGGCCAGTTGTAGCCTGAGGTTTTCTTGTGGACCTATACTACAGCCACTTCCTGCTCCATGGTGAAGCACTCTTCATTCTTCTAATAGACTCAATAACCCTTTCACAGATACATCATGCCGAAAAAATACTATGGTGTTTCCTTTCTGAAATGAATGGACTTTATAGTAAACAATAGCCAGTGTGCACTTGCTTGTCCATTTACCTGATAGTGTAAGAGCTCTCAGTAGATACACTCTTTTTTTCCACTTTGCAGACAAAAATGGATAGATGCTCACTTCATCTTATACATGGGACCCACAATATACATGTCCAGATGGTTAATACTGTTTGGATCATACAGTCACTTCCTAGTATCCCACAAAACATGAAATTGGTCACTGTAATAACAGAGTTTTTGGCCAGAATCACAAGGGACGGTACTTAATATGCAACTCATGTTGTCACAACAATGTAGTAATGATTGGTGCATTGTTCAATCGATTTCTTGCAATTAATGATATGTGTTTTCTGGAACAGTTGTACATCACACATTCCAATGACTGACTGCTAAAAAGTATTGAAAAATGATATGTTAGGTAGAGTACATAAGTGTCAGCAGAGTGTACATGGACACTTTCAAACACATTTACAAATAGAACATGTTCAGTCATTACAGGAAAAAGTGTCATACAACTTAGAATAAAGAGTCCATATCCTGCAATCCTGATAAAAAAGGTTGGCGAGCGTGTGATGCCTCAGTCACCATTTAAAACTCTCTTATTGGTCTGTAGTGTGTAATAAATTCAACATCCCGTTTTATTAAGCCCATCGCATGGCTTTGTCACATGGTTAAAATGTTGTTTTGACCTTCTTTGTTGATTTTACTTATGTTACATTAAATAAGATACTGCTCCCTTTTTAGAAAAAATATCTTAGGAACTAGCTGTGTTAATTTTAAATCAAGACCAAAATCAAAAGGATTAAAGAAATTTGATAAAATAAAAAAACAGTCAGGTTCCAAAACTATGTGTTTTAATGACACATGGGTAAATTCATCAGTAACACTATATGTAGTTGCAAAATTTCCAAAATTTGGTGTTTAAAAAATCTGTATGATGTATGTGAACCACTGAATGGTCAAAGTGTAGGCCACTTAAAAGAGCTCAACACATTAGCAGGATCAATTTCAGAAGTGTTGCCGGCTACACTTCATATGTGAGCGGCTGAAAAAAGGATCCACCACATCACTCTACTGCCAATTATGAAGCAGCTAGATTTTCTAAGCTGCCACAATGCTGGCCTATCATCTTTCAGAGACAGAAAAGGTCATCTGGTGCAGAGTGACGGGACACCTTATGTGTAGACACAAATTCTTTATTCGTCTCCATACCTGGTCAAAAGAGTCTACAAGACAGTTGTTCTGAAAACGTGTCTTCAGGCACAGGATAAGCGTGATGAGGCTGGAGTGTTTTGATATGTATACACCAAAAAGAAAAATGTAGGATTTCTAAAAGGAACACACTGTATGTGTTAACACTTACACAGTGATATTAAAACAACACAACAGACTTTGTCAGCCTTGAAACTGTATTTTCAAGGTCATTTTGGTGGTACAACTCACAATAGGTTCCCTTAAATTTTTGTCATTGCTCTTTCTTGCCTGCACTGGGTCTATGCAACTTCTGGGTTCAGGTTGGGACCCCTACACAAAACGAATGACAAAATTTTACTGCTTTACTGCATACATCACCGATACATCATATAATTGATTGGTGCATGTGCACGCAGTAACCGGCAGTATGGACTTTGGCATCCTGGCTCTTTTGTGTTTAACTAATCTTGACAAATTCACTGGGTTTAAAATGATTAACATACTGAATATTTTAAAAATAACAAGTGTTGTATAGTATCTCACCAAAGGATGTCTAAAAAAATTGCATAGTTTGTGGCTGAGTTTTGCAAAACATTAAAAACAGTAGTTAAACACTAAGGAGCATTATAAGCCATATAGCTAATCACTTAATGTCACTTGAAGTCCAATATTTTCTGTCCTGTAGCTCTATTTTAGTCTCCACTATCAGGTCATTTTGACTAACCCTTGTATGTTCCATATTTTTCACTTGATGGACCCTGTTGTACTTGTTTGGTGCTCAGCAGATTTTTTTTTTTTTTCATGTAGTTGCCTGCTGCTGCCAGGAATAGAGCTTTTCCAAGTAAATATTTTTTCATAGGTGGTTATTGTTCAATGGTGGTTATTACAGCTTGAACATTATTATATGAATATAATTATATTATAAAACAATATTATTCTGTATTGTCAGTATATGACTCTTGCTATTAGATCAACAGTAATTTTAGACAGAATTTTAGCAGACATCATTTGTCTGACAGATGTTCAGACATAGCTCTAAATTGTCTGTCTGTATTTCTGTCTGTCTCTTCTCTCAGTCCAGTGAACCGTGCACTCGGTGCCCGTGTGCTTTTGCCAAAGACAATGTGAAGGACAAGGAGAAAGATGGCAAAAAGAAGATCCCCAAGATATTTTTTGGGACTCGTACACATAAACAGATCACTCAAATCGCCCGTGAGCTGAAGCGCACTGTTTACTCTGGAGTGCCCATGACTATCTTATCCAGCAGAGATCACACCTGTGTCAACCCAGAAGTGGCACCTCATGCCAACCGCAACGAACGCTGTCGGGACCTGCTTGAGGCCAAAGACGTGAGTATGCAATGTGACGCAATACCTACACATGAAACTTTAAATACTAACCAAATATAGAAAACAGCAGTTATGCTCTCTTTAATTCTGTGACTATTTTGCAACATAATCTCTCTTTATGGTCAAGATCATTTACACTGTTGGCAGTGCAGACATCCCATGAAAATATTGATATAATTCAGTTGAAATTTCTGTTCTTGCCTCTGCTAAATCAAAATAGTCTGACGCTGTGGTTGGAACTGTGTGTAGCTCAGCATCAGTCTATCAGGATCAAGAATTCAGCAAAGCTGTGATAGAAAAATATTTATGGAGTAAAAAGTAAAGTGTCATTACAGTATTTTTCTATGTACAGTACATTAGCTACAGTACTTGCATTCCACCAACAGTTTTGGAAAGAATTTTTTTAGCTTCTAACTTTTCAGACTGTTCCCTCTTTGTTATTAATATTTTCTGATTTTCTTTTTTAGGTCTAACAGTAATAGTTTTTGCATTGTTCACTTCAAAATTGAATTTCCATGGTCATTTTGCAGCACTTCTTTGACTTTTTTGGACTATTTTGGAAGTATTGCCATATTGAAATTTCCTTGTTTACAAAGCGGAATCTGTAATATGAATATCATCTGTGCTAGGTGAGGATCAGCACCTCATGACACACTCTGTGGAAATTAAACATTTCTCCCCTCTACCATGCTACAATATTTTAGTACAGTAACTTTTGACACAAACTTTCACACTACCCCACACCATCATGTGCTGTGAAGAGGCCTTTTGTTGTAGAGTTTTCCAGTGGCTCTGTAACACAAACCTACTGTGAACCATCAAGGCCAGACAAAACTCCTTCAACAATGTAGCCTCAGAGCAGCAATTATGCTGCTACAATATCCACAATTGGTCCAGCAGGCTCTTTTTGACACAGTAAAATGTCATGAGCCATTGAATGAGCTTTCTTTAGAGACATGAGACACTTGTAACCCCCCATACTGTCCTAAAGTTGAGGCGCCTACTGTAATGAGTACAATTACTCTGTCATTGGAGGTGTTTGCCCTTCATGGCAACTGTCTCACTTTGTCATATGAAATATCTGGCCCAGTCATAACCCCAGACCAGAGTGGATGTCCCTTTCTCTCAATGTCTCCATCACCTCAGGGCACGTCTCGGCAGGGTCAGGTTACCATACCGTGTAGACACGCAGTGATTTCTACACACATACACGTCGTTTTAGCAGGGCTGTAAACTGCAGGGTTTCCTAAAGGTGGCTGCGTGGCCTTTAATCCCCAACTTGCCTTTCACTGAGCAGACGGGGTTCAATGTCAGCAAAGTGTCCAAGCTTAGCGCACCATTGTGAGATGGACACCATTTCATCTAGAGATTATTATTGTGTCTGAGGTTACAGAGTCCACTGGTATAATACACAGTATTTGTGTGACAACATCACCTCAAGCTGTTAAACTAAAGACGAGGGTGGGACATCTAATGCAGGCACCTCTGCTGACAGAGTAATAGGGGTTTGGTACATGAGATGGTGCTTCTTTACATGTCTGATATATTCACTGTGTGAGTGTCAGGACATGCAAAGCACTACAATGGCACAAACATCCAATTGTGTCAGAAAAGTTGGAAATATAAGACATTTCACTGATGTTACAAAAACAGGGGATTAATGTTAATGACTACAGATAACTTTTTTTTAAGCTAAGTTTTAAGGCTGTCCGATAGCGTTTTTTTTTTAATGGTTATAGGGATATAATAATGTTGGTTTAGAACTGGAAAATACCCATGCCTCATACCATACATTTTCACACTGAAAATGCATTATGAATATTCAAAACGGAATACTTCCACTTTTTTAAACATAGTCAAATGTAACAAAAAAAACAAACTTTGCCTGTATATATTCTTTGTGGAAGAGTTTACAGTGCCATCAAAATAATGAAAAGCATTGGCATACATAGTGTGATTTGTGAAAGATAGATGTATTACTGTTGTAACTGGCAAACTTGTTAGATTTTTGGGTTGTTGTCAATTCACCACTTTTGTCAAGATATTGAATGTGTAACCTGATTTAGTTACCTCAACTTTGTAAGTCATCAAGATATCTTTAAACATGGTCAGCACTTTACATATAGTCAGGTCTTGTTTGGCAGTTAGCGTGATGAATTGGATGAGCTGGGGAGACGGTCTTACTGCAGCTACGTGGTTTGCTCACAAGCAACTGGCGGCACTCTGGAAAGTTCATAAAATAATAATAATCTCAATATAAACATGTAGGCATACTTAGTCAGATAGACTAGGTAAATTTTCAAAATTTGAAAATATCCTCATTATCCTCAATGTCCAACCAACAGGTAAAACCTATTAATGGTCAGAATTATTGAAAGAGAAAGCAGCAAATTTGCACACTGTCAAAAAGTGGAACAATATTATATTGGTATTTCTACATGAACAATGATTGAAATTTTCAGGTAATTATAAAACACATGACTGACTGACACAATATTGGTAAAGTGTATTTCAAAAGTAATGGGCAAAGGTAGTGCCTCTCAGCTGATCCAGTCTAGTTTAGTCTAGTGAAATTTGTCCTAGGAACTCATTCATAACAAATCACTTTTATTTTGCAATGGAAAATAACTGAATATTCTGCTCTGTCTGCATCTCTTTTTAAATTCTACTTCACAGGGTCGGTCGTGCCGCTACTACCATGGCATCCAAAGGATCCGAGAAAAGGGAACACTTCACAGGGCTCTGGGGCTCCATCAGGCCTGGGACATTGAAGACCTGGTTTCACAGGGCAAACGATTTCGCTTGTGTTCGTACTTTGCTGCCCGTGAACTTATGGAGTCCTCCAACATCATCTTTTGCCCATATAACTATCTGTTAGACCCAATGATCCGAGAAAGCGTGAGTGGACTGTGAAGAAGTTAGAGGAGGTTAGATATGGACAGGATGATCGAAAGAACTAGCTTTAAACCACACTGTAAAATTTGAAACTATTTAATATATTGTAGTTTATCCAAGAGATAATAAGAAAGGTAAGCAGATATTCAGGAGACTACTACTCAGAAAAGCTGAGTTATTTTTCCTTGTCCTTTGTCACCAGATGGAGATTAACCTGGCAGGACAAATCTTGGTGCTAGATGAGGCACACAACATCGAGGACTGTGCAAGGGAGAGTGCCAGCTACACGTTAACCCAGCAGAGTCTGCTGATGTGCCGGGATGAGCTGGAGGGAATGATCAGAAATAACATCAGAACTTCTGGTCATGAGCCACTCAGGGGCCTGTGCTACAGCCTGATCAAGTCAGTGGTAGATATTTGTATCCTACATAATTTGTTTGTAGAGTATGTGTTAGCATTAGGGATTTCCTGTCTTGTGAGTTTTTCACACTCACTATAATTGTCTGCAAATACCTCGTCTCAGTCCAGTACTGTAATTTTCCTTTAAATATAGTTATGCAGTGCTGTTTTGTGTAGTCTGCTTCATGGTATATATATATTTTTTCAAAACATTAGGTGAATAAGCTGATACTAAACTATATTGAAAAGTACTTATCAAATCCATATAATAGTTTTCATAATTTTTTTAAAACCTGAATACCAACTAAACAGACTGAAACATGTCATTACAAAGAGCTCTTACCAAGTCCATTTACATCAGCCTTGGTATTCATAACAAATAACAAGTAATTATGTAAAAGTTGTCTTTAAGAATAGAATCAGGTATGATATGGTTGTTGTAAAGACTACTAAAATTTGTTAAAAATAGGTTTTTGCCTCAGTCTCGTGAGTGTATTTGCTATATTCCAATAGCCGTTTATTTTAAGGTGCTGTTTTAAATTGGTTGTATTGACACACTTCTGTAAATAGTGCATCATGAAACGCACACATTTTGACACGTTACAGACATTTCAAGTGACACAGGCTGCTTTGCCTTTGTGCTCTTCTTTTTTATGACTCAGGTTTGACAGCTGAGAGAGAAACAAAAGATAAAAGTCTTATGTTTGTACTGAATAAAGTTGCTACTGGTCAATTAAACAATGCCTTGTCCTTGTATTGATATTTGAGGTGGGATCAGGACATCCCTAATTAGTGTGAAACCTATAATTTGTATGATCAGGGTTTTAAAATTCTAAACAGTTGACTGGCTTTTATTGTCTACAGTATTAAAGCGCAGAAATTCAGTTTTTTTCTGAATGAAATTAAGAACACTGACAAGACTGCAAATACCATACATATATGTTTTTTGAGTGGAGTATTGCATAATTAATATGCGTAAACATACATTATCATAATCAGATGTCAGGAATTTTAACTGTCATTACTTGTGTCTCCGATGTTCTTGGTAGTTGATTATTTAAATGTTGTGTTTGTGTGTGTGTATAGCTGGATTCAGGAGAGCCAAAACCTGATGTCTGATCGTGGATACGAGAGTGCCTCTAAAGTGTGGACAGGGAAGGATGTACTGGGCATCTTCTCCCGTCTGGGCATCACTGCTGACATCTTTCGAATATTGAAGGTAAATCAACTGTCTGTTTTACTGCTACATTGTCATGTTTCAGGTTTAAGCTACAGTCTTGTTGAATGAAGCTTCTGCAGCTCATATGTATGTATGTATATGTATGTCATATGTAAAGAGGTTTGACATAAGTGACACGATATTGTAATCTAATATCCATAAAATATCATTGGCAGTTAACAGACATGTAAAGTCAACAGATATTTTCAACTATCCTGTCATCCTGTCATCATGGATTTTGTTAAGTTGTTTTTTGTTTCTCAAATGCAATGTCACATAGTCATTTGACCAGCCCCTTTAAATGATCAGCTTTACTTTTAATAGATGAACAGATCTTCATAAGTACAAGACAGTACATAAACATTGTACTTATGCTGCTGGAAAAGTATCGCATGCACAGATATTTTTGTGGCTTATCTTTAATGGAAAATTGAATTCCATGCTCGTAATATGTTGTTGTCACTGTCAAAACACATTAACAGTTTTTCCAAAAGGACCTTCTCTCAGTGACTCTGACAAATGTTAAAATAAAGTGATCCAAGCTACTGGACAGAGTTTTCTGTACAAATACAATCTAGCTGAAAACAGATTGTACTATATCCATCCTTATCTAATATGGTAAGACAGACATGATATAGTAATTACTATGGCTCAATTCAACATGGTGGTAACACTACCCAGATGTGTGACACTTGTTTCATTTGAAGTCACTTGTAATAGTTTTGGTTTTGTGTCTTCATCTCTCTTGGAGACACCAATAACATCAGTGTGAGTGTGTGGCTCATACATGCACACAATGGGATTTATCAGAGACTAATGGTCCAGTCTCTGGTTGAACTGAAAACAATCCAATTCCAGTCACTGGTTGAGTGATTGGTGCATGTGCTATATAAAAACTATACAGAACATATATTTTTCTTTTTCTGACAGCTGTATAAACTTAAACAACAGATTTCATGGGAAGCCCAGCTTCCATTTCACTCATGAAGCTTCATTTATCAGGATAAAACTACAGTTAAGCACGATTGCCTATTTTTTATTGTAGGCTCATTTAAAATAATATGCAGGTGTTCAGTTCGTCATATGTGATAATGAAATATTTTACCCCTGTGGGTGGGCATCTGTCTTTTCGTCAGTCCGAGTTTTTTGTCCAACTGATTTGTCAAAGACTATTCACCCGATTCTTGTCAAATTTGACATGCATTTAGGAGAGGTGAAGGGCCAAGTTAAATGGCAAAATTTCAGTTTTTGGGTTATTTACACATTTTTGAAAATTGGAACTTATAAAAGTTGTCCAACTGATTTATCAAAGACTATTCACCCAATTTGGCAAAGTGTAATTAGATTGAAAGTTAAGACTTGCCCAATAATAATATTTGTCTTGATTTGACTAAACTAGTCAAGAAGGACAGTACTTTACTTGAGTTTACAATTGTCTTTAATTTACAAATTGAAAATTAATCTCTGACTTGACAGGATATTGATGAGTAGGTGGGGGTGGTGGGGGTATTAGTAAGCTCTGCTTTCTGTTTCACTTGTTTTCTATATTTTCATTGGGTTTCTAATCAATTTCCCTCACATGTCTTCTCTTTTTGTGTGACAGCAACATTTGGCAGCAGTTCTGGAGAAGGAGGAGCATGTTGGTGTTGTTAATGGTAAAGAAGACTGGATTCAGCTCCCAACCATTAGCTCAGCTTCATCCACTGTCCTCAAAAACCTCTTCATGGTGCTGGACTTTCTCTTCAGGGACAACTCCAGGTCAGAGATGAGCTAAAACCGCTAGCTAAACCAAACCAAACCCATAATTCAGGCTCCAGTATTGCATAGAACTATTTGTCTGTTGTCCCTTCTACCCTGTATCTGTAGGTTTGCTGATGACTACAGAGTGGCTTTGCAGAAGACGTATGCATGGACTACCCAAGTGCCCCCTGACATCCCAGATGCCAATGGTTTCTTCGTGCGACCACGCCACCGACAACGGCAGAGCAGCCGCGTCAAGACTGAAGTCCTGACACTGAGCTTCTGGTGCCTCAACCCTGCTGTGGTGAGAGGTTAGATGTGGCAGACTGTAGACCTCTGCCCCGTAGGACATAGTAATCTGGTTGATGTTGATGTTTATGTTTATGTTGTTCCACAGTGGTTTGTTGTTTCTCTGTCTCCAGGCCTTCTCTGACCTGAGTGGGGTAGTACACAGCATTGTGCTAACCTCAGGAACCCTATCGCCAATGGGCTCCTTCTCCTCTGAACTTGGGGTTAAATTCACCATCCAGCTGGAGGCCAATCATGTTATCAACAAGTCTCAGGTCTGAAGGTCTACTTATGATGACTAATCTTGGTTAAATGCCCTTAACAAGCCTCAAAATGTCACAGTCGTATTTAATTAAAGTAATAAATCACCTCATGGTCTAATTAGAGGCATTTGGAGTACAGATTGCACTGATTACAGGACAGCCGAGAATGAAATATTCAAGTGTGTCTTCTCTGTAGCACTTTGAGATTCTGCCGAATGAAAAGTGTTTTATAAATGCAATTTATTTTTTTTAGTATTATTAAGTACTTTACTTGCGTGACAGAACTACACTATGAAAATACCCCACTACAAGTAAAAGTTCTGCATTCAAAATATCACTTGAAGTTCAAGGAAATTATCAGCAACAACTACAGTGGAAAAAGTGTACACACTGCTGTTCAAATACTAGGTTTTGTGATGTAAAATAATGACACCAAGATAAATCATTTCCAAACTTTTTCCACCATTAATGAGACCTATAATCTGTACAAGTCAATTGAAAAACAAACGGAAATCTTTGAAGGAGAGAAATAAAAAAAACTTACAATAACCTGGTTTCTTAAATATTAACACCCTTAAACTAATACTTTGTTACATCACCTTTGGCTTTTATTACTGCACTCAATCTTTTTGGATAGGAGTCTATCAGCGGGGCACATCTTGATGTGGCCATATTTGCCCTCTCTTCTTTATAAAAATGTTCCAATCTGTTAGACTGTGAGGGCATCTGCTGTGCCCTGAGCCCTCCTCAGATCACCCTGCAGATGTTGGATTGGATACAGGTCTGGACTCTGGCTGCACCATTCCAAATCCTTGATCTTCTGGTGAAGCTGTTTTGTTGATTTGGATGTGGACTTTGGATCACTGTCATGCTGAAAGATGAAGTTCATCTTCACCTTTCTAGCAGAAGCCTGAAGATTTTGTGCCAACACTGACTGGTATTTGGAACTGTTTATAATTCCCTTCAATTTGACTAAGGCCTCAGTTCCAGATGAAGCAAAACTGCCCCAAAGCATGAAGCTGCCATTGCTGTGCTTCACTGTAGGTATAGTGTTCTTTTAGTTATTTGCAGTCTTGTGTTTGTGCTAAATATACCTTTTGGTGTTATGGCCTTGATTTCTTAACACATTTTCCAACATGCATTTTGGAGATTTAAAATGTAGTTTTAAAAAATTTAGCCAGGCTTGGATACTTTTCTTCATCTTCGGCCCCTACCCCATAGCCCACACATGTGAGACTTTGTCATATGGAGTACATCACAAGTATTTGCTACAAATTGTTGCATCTTCTTCAATGTTTCTGTCAGCCTCTTGACGGCCTCCCTGACCAGTTTTCGTCTAGTCTTTTCATCAATTTTAGAGGGATGTCCAGTTCTTGGTAATGTCGCTGTTGTGCCATATTTTCACCCCTAATGAGGACTGTATTCACGGTGTTCCATTGTATATTTAATGCCTTGGAATAGGGCATTGGGATTTTTTTTAACCCTGCAATATATATTGTGACATGAAATACTCAGGAGGATATAATAGCTGTGTGGTACTGATGGAAATGGTCAAACTAATTAGTTGTGTTGACAGGTGGAAGGTACTGTCAACACAGAACATGTGTTTCAGTATCATCTTTCTTGTAGCCGAAATAATTCCAAATAACTGACGTTACTTTTCTTTTTAGCACCAAGTCTTCATTTTTTACTGTGATTTTCTCCTCTTCATTGCTCATTTTTCAATATTGTTACCAGCAACTCACTCCATACTAATTAAGAATGATTGTGACTTGTGGACCGCTGCATGCAGTGTGTTTCAGGGACCCAGGGTGAAATTAGATGAGAACACGTTGAGTTCATTTGCCTCCGACATTGCAGGACTGTGATGTGACTATTGCGCACACTTACATTGCAATGGTGATGCTCAAATGATATATTGTGCAGCTCTACCTTAGAAATTATTTTGTACATTTCTCCTGACTGATACCTTTGAACAGTGAGATTCCACTGATGCTTTGGAAGCTCTCAGAGGACCATGGCTTAGACTGTAAGATGTGACTACAAAAATGTCAGGAGAAGCCTTCTAGAATAGTCCAAGTTTATTTGGGGTTCATCAGAGGCACTTAAAATGGTGGCAGGTGTGTGCTGACTACCATATAACATGAGTTTAAATGTGAGTGGTTAATTCTGAACACAAGCCACATCCCCAGTTATAAAAGGGTGTACATGTTTGTGCAACCACATTATCTCTGTTATTTATTTTTACTTCCCCTCCCTGAAAGATTTCAGTTTGTTTTTCAATTGAGTTGCAGAGGTTATAGGTTCCATTAATGGTGGAAAAACTTTTGAAATGATTTATCTTGGTCAAATTTTTTTACATCACAAAAACCTGGCATTTTAACAAGGGGTGTAGACTTTTATTTCCACTGTACTTGCTCTTCCTTAAGCATCCAGAGTGCCTAACTATTTTATACTGGATGTCCATAAATGTCCGTTTGTCCTTAAGATGTCTTGAAATGTCTTAAATATGTTTGTCCAAAATTTAGGCCTCAATTATCCTACAAAATGATCATTAAGTTTTAGATCCGCTGATGAAAATAACTTTGTGAACAATTTGTCCGCTGTGTGCTCAGTGTTTTGCATTTTGCAGTCATGGAAATTGGAATGAGCAGAACCACCAATAATGATTTGCTGGATTAGTGGGTGAGCTCCAGGTTTATGGCACATATTAGCAAAGATACTGAGGATGAGAGATTGCAGTTTCGTCTGTTTAACTATCTATGAAAATGTAACAGCTAAGCTAAGTAGCTTAAGCTTTACTATTATTATGAGCAATTTGTATCAGTTCTATGATGTTGGTGAACATTCTGCTAATGTTTAAACAGTTAGTCGTGTGGTACAGCAGAGTGGATTTCTTAGTCCGGATGGGATATTAGTAACATGCTGTGTGAGTTTGGTTCATTTTAATTAAGATTTTTGACATTATAAAGGAGAGCGGAGATGTAAAAATGGATGTTTGGTCCATTGTTCAGCTACACAATAGACTGTAGAGCTGCAATAAATGGACCTCTCCTGTGGTAACAAATTCATAAAATGATCATTGAGTCAATGCTCGATCTTATCAGGTGGTGTCATCATTTGCTACCCTATCGATATGACTGAAGGTTTCAGATTCCATCACAGGTTGTGATCCAACTAATTAGTTTTGGCAAAATAGTTTAGTATTCACAGAACTGAGCCACTTCCTCTATAGGATGCTACTCAAACAGAGCAGACCTCAAATTTGTTACGTGTTTTACCCCTAAAGATTGAAATATTGTATCTTTAGGCAGAATATCACTGATGGGAACTTTAGTAGCAGAAACATGAGTCATGAAGAAGTTAAAAGGTAATGTCAGTTGGATGCATAATCCTCTTTTTGTAACCTGGACCAAGGTAATAGTTATAGGCTCATTTAATTTTTTGCTCTTTTGTAGATGTAAGGCCTTAAATTTGATGTTCAATTTGAAGTGATCTTGAGAGGAGTCTCACAAAGTACACAAAAAGCTTACAAAGTAGTGAAGTTGACTTCCCTAAAATGCAGATATCATGTATATGTGATGTATTTAGATTAATTTTATTGTACTGTTCAACACTTTTAAGGTTGAGTGCATTTGAACTACATTATATTCTACTGGTAGTTTAATCTACCACAATGTATCCTGTTCTTTAATCATTTAATCATCATACAGTCACAGAAGAAAATTATTAGACCACCCTTGTTTTCTTCAATTTCTTGTTCAATTTAATGCCTGGTACAACTAAAGGTACAATTGTTTGGACAAATATAATGATAACAACAAAATTAGCTCAGTAGTTTCATTTCAGAGCTGATATCTATCCATTTTCCATGTTTGCTTGATAAAAACCAGAATCACTTCAGTTCTTCCATCAATAATTATGTTGTACTGACAAAAACAGCGCTTTAAGGAATTCCATGTTCTCTTTTCTGTCTGTTTTTGTCATATGATACGCACAGGAGTTAGTACTGGATTGCATAACTATTGTTTTTGTTTACTTTTGATGGTCTAATAATTTTTTCTGCAACTGTATGTTGATAGTGGTGCTGTTCTCTTAGAACCATGTATCTAAAAACAGGCCTGTTCTGACAAATTTCCAGCAAATTCAAGAGAGTTTTAAAAAAGCTTATTTAGCATAAGATAGAGAGGTTTAAAATCAACCAAAAGATGAACATTTAATCAGTTTATCACCGACTAAATGAACACATTTTGGAAATGGTTGCTTTGTTTTTTTTCCTTAATTAAAAGAAATTAAATCTTGTCTGAAAAGCATCTGGTAACTAAAGCTGTCTGGCACATGCAGCAGATTAAAAACTACTGCCTCTGAGGTGTAATGTTAAAATTATTATATAAAAAACATAATATTAGAAAAATAATGTTTGTTTGGAAATTCCACACAAGCAAATCTTGATGTCTTACATTTTGGGAACAGTACAAATGACAAGTTTTACACAGTGGTAATGATGGCAGATGTGAAATGATTTGATCATGTGAACTCTTTGGAAGTTTTCTTTAATGAATGTCCTCTTTGCAGGTGTGGGTTGGTACTGTTGGTGCAGGTCCCCAAGGCAGGAAACTCTGTGCCACCTTCCAACATACTGAAACATATGCCTTCCAGGATGAAGTAGGTGCCCTGTTGCTGCACATCTGCCAAGTTATGTCCAAGGGTGTGCTCTGTTTTTTACCGTCCTACAAGGTAAATCTGTTTTTACTATATCAAGGTATATGAACATTGCACTGCGTTTTGGTTCTTTACTCTGTCCTCAAAACCTTGGAGTGAATACTGCACAAAAAAATGGTAAAGATGGAGTTTAATGGTTAATGAAAGGCCACAATAGATGACTAGAAATGCCTTTGAATAACGCAGGCCCTCCACAGAGGCAGCCACATTGCTCACAACGACTTATCATCCCAACAATCATTTTGGCTTCATGGACAATCAGATCATTTTTGTCTGTGGGAACTTTTCGAATTTTTCAACTCTTAACATTTGACCAAGAACCAATAAAATATAAAGGAAAATTCCAAATGATTTCTGAAAATCTGTGGAGGCTATATTTCTAACAAAGAGACAGCAGAAGTAATAAAAGATATCCTCAACAAAATGGAATCGTATTATACATTTATACAATTGTTTTGTACTGTGGGTTCTAAGAATTAATGCACTTGCTTGAATTGAGACTCAGTGTAACATTTAGTTTTGAAGTTCTTTCAGTTAAAATGTTGTCACCTACTTTTACTGATGTTCATTGAATCAGTGACTTTTTTCTTATGTGTAAACTGTAAAATATATTTAGGACATTTTAGGTGAAAAAATACTACAAAATCCAGGCCAAGCTGCATAAATGTGATCTACTCAGTGGCTTTTGTGATCTTCACACTGATCTCAGCACTGGTGACCTGCTTACAAAAGCTGCTGAGCCACTCATGTCTTGTGTGTCTATATGGCTTGAGCAGGGTTTTCTAGCATTTAGAAAGGACTATCATAGAGCTGTGCATACTGTTTATCAGCTTGAAGTACAAATATTTATACAATAAATACAGTGTGAAGTAGAAATAATTGAAATCCAAGTGTACTTTCTGCAAGTTTTACTTCTCCTCATTTCAAAGTTCATTATATGCAGAATTTTTCAATGTAAGTGTCAAGCCAGTTATTATTAATTTCATTACATTTCCAGCTCTTTCTCAATCTACATTTATATTATGCATCAAAAGTTACTCCTGATGTTTTATTTGAGATGTCAGTTCTGAATAGTCAGGGAGTTAATTTCCACATTCAACCACTGGGAGGAGCTAGAGACCATGCATTGGAGTCCAACTCACCTTTTGTTTGAAGGCACTTTTTTTAACTTGCTTCATACAAAACAACAAACAATTTTCAAAACAGAGTGGATTTGTGCTGCTAAGAAGCAGCTGCCGATGGTGTCATGTGTTAAACTAGATCAGTACTAATCAATAGTGGTACTTGTTAGATACTTGTTATCCTCACAGAACTGGATCCTCTTTCAGTTAATGAGGCCACTACTCAGAACACACTCATGGACACTTTGTCCCTCTTTGTTTGTTATGCATTTTTGTTCATGAATAATTAATGTCCACCGTTGCTCAGTTGTCACATCAGCTTACTAAGGGCTAACTGGATTTCACTTCTCATTATGTGATTGCCCACATTACACATGTTCCATGGGTCTTTGGTCACTTAGCAATTTGGGTCAGTTAACATGCGTATTCTAGGAAAGTCACTGTGAAATAAAAAAAATTTAGACTCTCCACATTATGACTTGGAGCATTACTCACTTGTTACCCCTTAGATAAACTGTCTTCTGCTTGTGATCCTTTGTTAAACTTTGCACTTTTTTGGACTTTAGTCTATTACTTCTGCAAGGACCAAATAGACAGTAATCAGCAGGAATCAAGCACAGCCACAAATATTTACTTTGTGATGTCCACTTATAGAACCGCTTGGGTCATGTACACTTTTTCCAAAATAAAAATTGGGTAATTCAGTCATGTTGGCCAGGTTCCACTTTTTTTTTCTAAACAAACTGCTGAAGTTGGACATTTACTGTCTCCTTGCATGATGCACTCAAACTCAGTGTTTCATTAGCATCCAAACCAGCAGCTTCATTTCATTGAGATGAAATGTTTGAATAATAGGGATCAATTTTAATTTAGCTTTCAATTGTTTCATCCCATTTTTAGAGGGTCAAACATTTAAATGCACTAAATTCACTCTTTCTTATAAACAGTGTGGAATCATCTGGATTTTACAGATTGACAATTGTCATTATTTGAACCTGTTGTGAGGTGATATTCAGAATGACCAAGGTTGTGTAAGTGAATCATTAGTTTTATGTATAACAGTAACAATAACACGGGATAGCTCAATGACAGCTGAAATGCAGTACATAGACCTAATCTGTATGCAGTATATTGTAAAAGATACAATGATACAATATCTAATACAAAATAAAATCACAAATGGTCAAAGAAAACACTCACACTGGCTCTACAAGTCAGCCACGGGGGCATAAGACTGAGCACAAGGGAAAAGCCTGTCTGACCTCACTAGTCTTTGTAAACTTTTCCACTTCTGCAAAACATAAAACATAAAAAGCCTGTTTCGGAATCTCAATACTTGTTTGGCGATTTCTCAAGAAGGAAAACCTATGGGTATCATGCAGTGCCTATATGATCTATATTTAAAAATGAATGGAAGTTAATCTGGGTGTTTACTAAATGATACTTTGTAAATAAATCCAATTCATAATTAATTTGAAATAATAGCTGAACTAGTAGTCCTAACCTTCAAGAACAAAAAAAAAATCCAAGGTAAATGAACTCTGTTTAATAGAAACACATTGTTCATTGAACCACACATGATGTTTTAATAAATATATCTCTCATCCTCATGGTGTAAAATCTACAGTTTCACCAATCAATTGATATTACAGCAGCACTGTGCCTCTGTCTTTGCATTACAATTGAATCTCAAGTTACTTTACATCTGTAAAGTTGCAGTTTTGTCAGTGTCATTTCCCATCATAGGGTGGGTTTATCGTTTGGTTCTGCCCTTGATATTTTTTCCCCTTTTGTCTTTGGCATATTTGCACGGTTCATGTTTGACTTGTACTTCCATGTGTCACATGCGGCGATCATTCGTCTGATTTCTCCGCGGTCCTTGTTGGCTGGCTATCTAGTTGCAGTCTCAAACAGCTGATGACACCACCATCCAAACAGTGAGAGAAAGCTAAGACCTCTGCTGTGTTGTTTTCTCGTTTTACCTTCCTTTTTTGTCAGCCTGCAATGCCAGCCAAACAGCGGCTATGAGCTGTGGGATGTTTTTTTATTATTGATAGCCATGTAGGAGTCTTCTATGTCTCTCTGTGCTGATGCATTAATATTTAATCTGCAGTCAGCTCTTAAAGATGAAGAGATGAGGGGATATGAAGGGCTGGGGTATTAATTGGAGCCCATGGAGGCCTCGTTGGTGCCGCTAAGTCCCGTCTGCATGTGTGTGCGTGGAGAGAACACTGAGAGAGGATAGGTCATCTTCAGACATCCCTGTTCAGTGTGTCTAGGAGATAGCTATCAGGCCGTCATACACAGCTGGCTCTGTGATAGACAGAAAGAGCAGTGAGGCAAACAGGCCCACAGGCTCCAGAAACTGTCCCTCAAGGGTCCGTAGTTCCACTCACACCATGAAAACCTGCACCGTAAGCGACAAAGTACCGCTTAAAGGTTCAGTGTTTAGGACTTAAAAGGAATTAATTGCGGAAAATAAAGATAATTTTCAGAATTACTGTTATGTTTTTGTTTACTTCAGATAGAACAAGATAGAATAATTAGCATACAATAGAATAGTAAACTTTATTATCCATTACATTTACAGGAAATGGAGATTTAGTCCTTCATAATTAATATGTAAACTGATTAATAGCATCAATAAGACATTTTATAAACTATTGGTATCAGAACTTTGCTTAGATAGTGGCTGACACCATGTTTCTCAAAAGGAATCACTGAGTTTGAAGGAAACTGACAAGAATCGTAGGAAATCTCGAATTTCCTTTATTCTTAAATACTTGGTTTAATTGTCAGCTCCGGATTTATTACTTACCTTGACTTGATGTTCAGTGGTCTGGATCTATACATTTTTAATATACAGTTGTGACCAAAAAACTACTCTGTAAGCATTCTGTAAGACTTTTATTGGCAACTAAATGACACGTATGCAAAGAGTGAATTTGTGTCTCCAACCTGTGCTAAAACTTTTGGCCACAACTGCATAGAAAAGTTACTTAAACTTAGATGTTTGTTTCAACAGTTTGTTGACCAATTTCTAATGTCATCGAAATCAAAAGTATTGGATACAAGTTGATATTGATCAATCATTTTGCTCTTAGCTTTTACCTGGACCTATTGTTTTATTTTAAGGATTGACCGATATGTTTTTTTCAGGGCTGATACAGATTATTTGTTGTCAAGGAGGCCGATAACCGATATTTGGAGCTGATATTCATTTGCAGTAAAAGTGAAAATATTGGCGTCAAAATTTTGAATAATGCGAACTCCAACACTTAAATGCCTTTAAGCATGTGTTTATTAAACAGCTTTTCAGATTTGCAACTTGTTAAAGGTTTTTTTTTGTTTTATCTTAGACAATAGACATCTTTGTTTAAAAATTCTAACAAAAAGTGCAGAAAGTCCTCCAGGCTCAGCAGCATGTTTTATAATGTTAAATGAAAAATCTAACAAATAAATTGCTCCCAAAAGTTTTCTACAGTAAATATAGTTTTCTAAAATCTCAATATAGCTGAAATGGTATTTTATCTCTCAGTTGTCCTTTTTTTCTTTTTTAAGTTCAAACAAAAACAAAAAGTATAGGGAGTTCCCAGGTTCAGCAGCATCTCTTATAAAGTTAAATGAAAATTTAAATAAATAAATAGCTTTCTGAAGTTTAATCAAGTAAATAAAACCAAGTTACATAAAATGTGTACACTGCATTGTGTTTTCTTTATAGCAGCTTGAAAGAACACATACTGAAGGAGTGAATTAGCCCAAAATGTCGAAATTGACCACTGCATGAAAAATAAATGTTTTTACCTGCTGTGTTTTGCCTTAAACAACCACATCATACATTTCATACAAAAAAATCATCGTCATCGCATTAGACTTATTATACATATGTATAATATATAATAGGCCAGGAAAGTTTGTGAAGATTCAGGAGGTAGGGAAAAGGTAAATTAGCGTTAAATTTCAGTTTCACCCCCCCCCATATTATTATAAGTGTGACAGAGACCAGCCAACTATTCAGTAGAATATTTATATTGCTTTTACCTTGCCATCAGAAAACCCTGGTCAGCAGCAAACTGGAATATATACACCACCCTGTTCAAAAACTGATAACTTGTTGTAGTTTTTTGATCAGATTTTAAGTTTCCTTCGAGGCCGATTCTGATCATTAGAAATCAAGCAAACCCATTTTACATTATTCAAAACCACAATCGGTATACATTTGCTCTGAAAATTAGAATTTTTTTAAAATTACAATTAAATAATATTTCAGTCATATTTATTATCAGCTTTCACATTTATACAAAAGGGATTATGAATAAGTATAGTATTAATAAATGAATAATTATCACTATAAATTTAAAATCATTATTTCTTTCAGGTCTAAAACGTGGGTTTTTCTCATCTTGGTAAACCAGATGGTTCTTTGTGGTTTTAAACTTTTCTTTATAGCCATTGCATGACAAACACTTGTGAAGTGGGAGAACATTTCACATATACACTCAGAACATTCAAAACAAGTCTAATTATGAAATGTTGATTCACCTCCAAATATGCACAAGTAAAATTATAACATTTAGCGTTCAGTCTAAATAAATTAAACTGCAGAAAAAAACTGTTTATCCACTGATGATACTTGATATAAAAACACATTGTGATTGTACAGACTAACCCTTGACATTTACAAAACAAAAAATGCTAGCTCAGTGAAGTCAGTCTTAAGACACACAAAGTGTATGTGTAATCACAGACGCACACAATTTCTTAGAGCGCCTGTTCCTCTGCTGTGGTTTTGTAGCACTTCATCCTCAACAGCCCCCCAGTTAATGCCCATTAAAACCACAGCGGGCCCTGCCGTCTGGTCCCAGCCGCCAAAGAAAGGGACTAAATCTCCACAGGAGAGAGGGACTGACGCTTTATTTAAAAAAACAGCAATAAGAAAAGGGCGGAAAAAAGGAAAAAGTGGGATTTTGTGGAGGTGAAAAGATGGCTGGGAATACAAGATGCTTTTAAAGGAGATTGAGATAAGGGCCATTAGGTGATGTCGCCTCGCTGTCTGTGTGAAGACTCACCCAGCGCTGGCGCCTGGGCTCTGCCAAGCGTGTGTCAAAGTCAAAGTCAAACCGGACTGCAGGGCAAACACCCGCCAGCACGCACTGCTCTCAGCAGCTCCCAAGCACCAATCACACAACTGCAGGATCGCTGCCATCCCAAAGTAAGACTGTTTTTGTCTGTCTTTGTGAGCATCCTAGATTCATGAGGCAATTTGCCCAGTGTAGCATATCCCTCCTAATTTTTTTTAGAGCTGAGGTGATGTTTTATATGAGCTTTTACAGTGGAAACTTCAGGGTTATTGCTGTGTGACTAAGCTGGAACTTTTGGCTGGCTCAGGGATCAGACTCTTAAAAAAAAAAAAAAACCCTCAAAGCCTGAAATGAAGCATTTTTTATGTGCTTGTTTGGATTTCTCTGTCAAAACACAGTAGCTGAGATTTGTGTCCGTCCATTTATAACACAGTTAAACTTGATAAGAACTTTACAGATGAAATTAAGATCTTTATGGATTTTTTTCACAGTTAAGATGTATTCGTATTTATATACTATATCATACAATCAACACATATCCTTATGCACTCAGGAATTCCACACAGCAGCAACAAAGATGGCGACCAAGTGAAAGTGGTTTCTCCCAGATTTGGCAAGAAAACGAGCCAGATCACAACGTAAAATTCTACAGTCCACCAGGGTTGTTTTACAGAATGAGTCTAGTCAGTGGATGGAGGTAAAGGCGGCATTTGGGTTCAGCACTCACAAAGGGACAGCGAAGTTGTTGCTGTGTGGAATTCCCATCCCCACAATGCACTTTGTGACAAAATTTCCAAAAAGACCCGAATGACGTTTCGGTTTATGTAAACAAGCAGACTGTTTATGATGAAGTCATCTTCAAAGTTGTTCACCGTGAGAAAAATGATTCAGGTCCATAAGCACGGAAAGACTAATGTAATAATGATAATTTGGATATCACTCTGGTTATACAAATTAAAAAAAAAAATTGTGATGAAAGTTATACACTGCTGAAAAGAGGAGCGACTTAGGATCTTGAGAAAGCTGAAACATGAATCACAGCAGTAATTAAAGGTAGTGGGAAATGACCTGATATATTTTCTTACTTAAATGCAGGTGGGTACTTTACTTTGGCCAGGCTATGTAAAAGCAGGCAGATAAATCTGAACTCATATTCATTAGAAACACCAGAGTAAATTTACCTAGAATATAAACAGATTTTCATTATCTGTCTGTTTGACCAACCAAAGTCTGTAAGCATAAAAAAAAAACAGAAATCCTTCTGCAGTGCATTACATGATACATACCTACACTCAGAAACTATGTAAACTGATAGGTGTTATATTTTCTTCTCCATTTAAGTAAGTCAAAATATTAAAAAAGGTACTGTTTGTAACTATAATTTAGTGCCATCAGCCTATAACAGGGACGTCAGACACATTTTAGTTCAGGGGACACATGCTGTCCAATGTGATCTCAAGTTGGCTGTACCAATAAAATATTAGCATAAAAACCTACAAATTACAACTCCAAATTTTGTCTTTGTAAAAAAAAAAAATAAATTAAAAAGATAAAAATAAAATTACATAATCAACATGTTTAGAATTACAAATTATCCTCTCACAATTTAAAAAAAAAATAATCTCAGCAACCATGGACAGCCTTTCATTTCTTAAGAACAATATTATGCCTCATCTAACTATTTACACATGCACTACAACTCACAGATCACAGTGGATCTACAAAGGCACAAAGAATTTAATAACAGGCAGAATATTGCTAAAATTGTACTTATTTTTCTGAAGACATTTCAGGTTCATGGGTTCACATTTTCATGAAAGGATAGTTTTTAAATGTAAACATTTTCATAATGTTATTTTACTTGCAAATTTTCTTTAAAACAAAGAGAACATTTTGGAGTTTTCATTATTTCTATTTTTTTTTGGTTTTTTTGTTTTTTTTACTTTACTGGGGATACGTCGGTACTTGGGAAAATGTTCTCAGATACTGACTTGGGTACACAGTGTGAAAACACCCTTTGACTCAACACACATACAATACCGTGACATGCTATTACAAGGAAATGCGTACGGTAGATAACTGGTGTTTTTATACTGCTGTTTACTTTTACATCCCTATGCAAAACAGGAATTTATTTACTTAAAAAGGGCACTTGTTTTAATGAGTATTCTTTGGACCCTATGTGTGCACTTGCCTGTTTTATGAGTAGTCAAGGAGTAAAGTGTTATTTTATTCAGTACAGTGATATGATTTGTTCCTACTGTGAAATTCAGTTTTTACAGACAGGCAAAATAAAAATATAATTTTGGGGGGGGGGAACAGTTCTCTTTATGCACAAAACATATACCAAAACCGCACTGAAACTGTGGCCCAAAAATACCCTGGGCTACCAGTACCATTGCACCTCTATACTTTACTAGTTCAGCCCACCTGAGATTACATTGGTCTGTATGAATTTGACACCCTTTACCGATTGTACATTGAGGTGAGCCAGTTTTGGCCTGTGGGCTGTATTTCTGACACCCCTGGCTTATACAGTTTAAGAACCTTTCTTACCGTTTGAAATTAAAACTAAACATCATAACCTCCATTATAGTAGGGGAATTGTAATCTTGTTGTTTCAAACTGGATTTGTTCAGTTTGGTGCATCTGTTATCAGTGTTGTACCTGAATGCGTTCATTGAACGATAGTTCTTGAACGCGTTTTTTGGGCGAACTGCCTGATGAACGAACTGTGAACGAGTTCATTCTTGGGTCTGTGAACAATATGCACTATGTATTTAACTTCTTTCACCAAATTTTTTTTAATGTTCCAGGCAAAAGCCAGGTTAAACACACTGTAAATAGCCCTTAATATTTGACAGAAAAACATTCAATCTGGCAACAACACTAGCCACCAGTGTCGTATCACCACATGCGTTACAAAACAAAACAGCAGCATGGAAGCGACTGTAGCAGGTAACAACCTTATTTCCTCCCTCAGCCTGGTTCATACCTCTGTTTGTGTTTGTAGAATGTTCTGTACGTCACTGTCCTGTTTTTCACTAATAATTGAAGAAAAGATCATCCAAGGAGCAAGTTTTCCCTCATGTTTTTTGAGAATATACTGTAGGGGTGAAAGCTGCAGCTGCTACTTTGATATGATGATGAAGTCTAACAAATAGTTTCTTTGTTAAAACTGATCAAATAATTGCTGTCTGTGGTTCTATATGGGCTTTGACAATAATATTGAAAAATAATAACTCGCAGCAACATATTGAAAAAAAAAAAGAACTATGTACTAGTTCATTTTTTGGAACTATGAGCGGACTATTAAATATAAACAATTATGAACTATGAGCAAACTAGTTCATTTTGAAATATGTGAATTGAACTTTGAACTAGTTCAGGTAGAAAATGAACTTTCCCAACACTGCCTGTTATACTGATAGCTGGGTGTTATATTCTACACAGTTGTAGTCTGTGCTCAACTTACAGAGGAGAAAATGACGTATCAGTGAGAGTCATCTTCTCTGGGCATCGGGCAGTGTTTTTGCAGCGTTCTTCATCACCAGCAGTGTGGCTGGGACGTGTAGAGCACTCGACAAGGGAGGGGTGGCAGGCCAGAGGTGACAGGTGGCTTCTTGCCACCAGTCTTGGCGTGATGGTTGCTGTGATATTTTGGGGTTGAATAATTTACACCGCAACAACACGTCTCCCCTCGCCACTGCGAAATGTGGCTCCTGGCTGCATGTTTCATTAATGCCATCGCCTCCAAAGTCCTTCCATTATTCAGCAGGCACTAGAGAAGCTGCGTTGTGTCGCCACACAGCTCACTCACACCAGAGACACAGGGAAGGAGATGAGGCCGGATGCAGAGGAGGTGAAAGATGGGGAGATAGCAGGGGGCAAGAGAGGGAAAGTGTAAAAGTACCAGAAAGACCACAGTTCATTGCATCTATCTGATTGTTTCACCACCCTGTCCCAATTGGCAGAAAGATCTGGCCCATTTTACCGTGTCACTGGCAGAGGCTGAACATTGCACCTTTCATGCCTAGAATGAACCATAAATTATTCACTCTTTGTTGTGCCCTTGTATGTGCTAAATACTGCTCACTCCCATTTATGTCACCTGGGCATTCTGCTGCTGGAAGATTAGTGTAAGTTTACAATCATAAGTATTGTTTTAACTCAGAATCACACCATACCAATTAGAACAATCATGTCTAAATGAGGTTTCATAGAAATGTCATCTAATTTTATAGAGAAAACCACATTTCACATGACACTTTCTTTCCCCCTGCACACTGTGTCTTTAATTACACATATCCAGTGTGATTTATCTTGAAATCACACAAAGGGGTGTACACTTCGAGCTTGTAGAGTGACATTTTACAGCTCATCTCAGTCAGTGTCAGCTAAACACCAGCTCCCTGTCAGATGTTCTCCCTAAATTATTCATGAAGGTGCTCATGTCTGTAAATTTTGTGTCTGTAATTTCTGTGTCGAGTGTCTAACACTTACCTGGTTGAAAGCCTTTGCTGAAGGTGCTGAAGATCCATTTGACTGCACAATAAAATGCTCTGCTTCACACCTACGTCTTTGCTATTTGCAGACCTTGCCATGTCTATGGCCTACATCAATGCATCTAGGAACTACCCACCAATTTAAATGTGACAGAAAATGTAATGCAGTAAATATTGTAATTTCTTGCAATTTATTACTACAACCCCCCCCCCCCTTTTTTTTGTTAAAGGAATGTGGACACTACATGTATGTACTAGTGATAGTATTATAGACTTATCTAAGACAGTTTGTCTGCCTGTCTGAATTATATTTTAAAACTCTATATCTCAAGATTAACTAGAAAAGCACTCAGAGCACAGACCTCCGCCAAGGCACATCAGCTCCCCCAAAGCTTCAGGAGATAGGGAAAAGATAAATGAGCTTTAGGTTTAACTTTCACTTCCACAAGCGGTGCACCACTCCGCCCCCGACCCACTGACTGAAACACATGTGCGTGCCCCCCCCAATCACCACCAAAATTTGTTAACATTTCCTGAAAATTTCATCTAAATCCGTCCATAACATTTTGAGTTATCTAACAGACAAACCCCGATGAAAACATAACAAACTGCATGATCACATGATGCAAACTTAATGGATCACGACAGATGGTTGAAATTCATTTTTATACTTGCTCCTTGTAGGCGCTCACAATATAACTTCAGTATTTATTTATTTATTCTATATTCCAATGCTTTGTTGATAGACTGTTGTAGACTAACCTTTTACCACAAAATGAAGAGCCTGTCAAGTTTTGCTCTATGACACGAAACACCCTGTGGTTAAATGAGGAGGGCAGCAATTGTTGGGAACATTAAATTTCATTATGGCTAAATGCAAAACTTATTCATAATTCTGTCTTCACAACACCTTGTTTTTCACTCTTGCAAACTGTTCAGTCATTAGTCTCATCACCAGAAAAGATTTTTTGGGGGGAAGGCATCCATGCAAAATCAACAAGTTACACGTTGGAAGATGAATGGTGGTTTGTTGTACTTTGTTCATTCCTTAATGTTGTTGTTTTTACTCATGGTGTTTTCAGTTAGCCTTCAAAATCACAGAAATGGATTTCATTTATAACATGTCATCAACCTTTGTTTGCCATAGACTGTACTTCAACTTTTGGTTGAGGGAACCTAGTGGAAATAACCCATATACACCTTGTTCTTCATGTCAGTAGGGTTGATTTGAGTGACTTAGGCCCTACAGTTTGTGGTTAGGTGTCTGTGAGTGTCAACTATGCATTATGGTTTTGTTTAGAGGAAAATATGTGATAGAGCTTGTTCTAATATGCTCAGGTAGCATTACACCTATGAAGCACGTGTAATATATTCCTTTGGGTTTCTTAATTTTTCAGAACAACTCAGGATCACTTAATTATGATCCTGCTTGCATGTGAATGTTATTTTGTTTTTTGCTGCAGAGGATGTCAGACTGGCTGTCCTTCATTGGTTGTGAAGACACTGTGGAGAGAATGTAGCTGAATGAGGCTCAGACCACCTTCGAATTTGGTCTGGGTGATTGGATGTCAGTGCGTCCTAAATATGTCTAGGGTGCGTTCACACCTGCCATTATAGCTGTCCATGTGCGATCAGGTCACCCATCGTGCATGTTAATGCCAGGTCTGAATGGGGCCTAAGAGTAACTCAGAACCAGTATAGAATGACATCTGATGGAAACATCACCTTCCCTGCTCTGAGGTGCTGGAACCAGGCCTAAGAGGACAGTTTAGATGAGAGCATCTGGTTTCTGACCTGAACTTTTGGAGAGTAAAAAATATGCAACCACATGAACAGTCTGCAGTGTTTTTAATTTTGCAGCAAGTGAAGGCAGGAGCTTTGCCATTTTGCCTCAAGTAACAAAAAACTGGATTTTGGGAAGTGGAATATTATCTCTGGCCTCAACAGTGTTGGCCCTTGCCCGCTACAGTCATTTTACTTCTTTTATTCACACCGGTTTTTATCCGTTCTGTCTCTGTTCTCCTTACAATCCTTGAGGAATCAGCTCCTTTCTGAGTTCACCCTGGCAGATAATGGCTGTTTTGTTTAGTGGCAGATTTACTTAAAGTACATAACATGAATTATGCATCTTCTGCTCAAGACCACACTGGAAAGTGAATACAGGACAAACGGTTCGCAGAGTTGAAGGCACACGTAAAAGTGGTCCTTGTCTATGTAACACTGCATATTTAGTGAATGGGCCATGTTTTATTAATGCATCTGTCCTGGTTTCACTTGCTTTCACTTTTGTAGGCCCCAACTTGACGAAATCTTGCCCATGCTTCAGTTCACTGTTATAAGGCAGTTACACTGGCATGCTAGAAACTAACACTCTTACTCTGACTCTTGTCCCTTTTTAACTCCAGTGTTTTCTTCTGCGCCACACATAATCCACAGAGTAAACCCCTTTTTGACTTGTGAGGTGTTCTTGCAAAACATTTGGATTGGCTATTGAGGTTGGTAAGCAGAAAGGGTTTACTACTGGGGACAGGATGTTACTGAATACTCCCCACATTCCTCCTATCTGGTTGCCCCATCTGCATCTGGCACAAGCTTAACAGCCTGACACCATTAGCCCGTTGAGAAGTTTTTTTGCTGACTACAAGAACTTCTACTTGACCCTTCTAACACATTTCCAAGCCAGTGAAGTTGCTCTTTGGTTGTGAAGCCATGCTTATTCAAGGATATAATCTGTGCAGCACAGACATGAGTGGGGCTGTGGTAGGATGAAGGCTTTTAGATCAATGTGCCTCCTCTGGGAGCTTCTGACTTTTTGCACTAACAATAGTACAGCAACAGTGATTTTATTACAGAGAGGCTTAAGCGCATCAGCTCTCTGCCAAGTAGGAAGCATGAAAAGAAATCCAAGCTGTTTGAGGACATGCAAGCAAAACATGGGTAGCTAAATGCTTCCTGCTCTCTGTCACAAGCTTTATGTTTCAGAATGGAAAAATATTGGCATTACCTGAATTTGTCAGCACAATTTTCCCCGAATTTTCTTCTGTACTTCATTGGTCACTCCACACCAACTCACTAAGGCCCTCCCACTTCATGTCATGGATTGTCTGGAGAAAAATCACGTGACAACTTTGAATTAGTTCAGAGGGCTTTGGAAATTCTAAAGTTCTACTCCAAATACCCTTTTTAATTTGAGTTTTATGAGATTGACAGTTGGAGCCTTATTATCTTTATTCTAAACTTAACCACTTACTTACTTTTCACTGGGATCGAATGAAATTTCTATTGAACATTCATAATTTGTAAAATCCAAATATGTAAGTACCAGTTGTGCTCAATTTAACACATAACACAAAAACAACAAAATAAGTCACTTTCAAGGATCTTTCATCGCATTATAGTATTTCCACAATTTTTCCACTTCTTTGCAGCCAAATTTTGATGTAATGTAGTATTACCACAGTTCTTTGTAGAAATAGAGGGTAGACTGACATTAGTTATCAGTAAATTAGATGATATTTTACCATATGTTGTGAGGCATATATTAATTAGAATTAAAGTTGTCGCTCAAATTTGAATGTGTTTAATGAACACAAAGGAATTCATCATAATATCTTTGCATGAACACTGTTCATGCAAAGATATTCTGATGAATTCCTTTAAGTCTTTGAAACAGATTTTTATTTACCCCCCTTGTACAAAAGGGGTGAAAATTCGTGGTAATTAAAAAAATAATTAAAGAGAACAATGATTTTAGCATTCATTTAGAATTTTACAATTCATGCATTCCTACTTCTGTCAATAATGTATTTGATCGTGCATAAAACATGATCTTGCCAAATACAGGTTTTGACTTTAGAAACACTTTTCCCCCCCCACAAAAAAAAACAAAACATTAGTACCATTTTAATTAATAATACATCATCTTCCCAAATCCTTGGGAAAATGTATTGTCAAATAGCAGATTTTATTCTGCTCTCGCCAAGTCTGAGAATGTATCATCTCACATTTAGAAAGTTCTCTGAAGTTTAGAGAGCACACCTACTTATGTTTAAGGTTATTAATGTGTGTGAGAGTACGGTGAAAGAAAATATGTCCAAACATATGTACTCTATCATGTGCGTTGTCCAACAGATTTTGTTTCTGTGCTGTTTTCTGTGGGGGATTGTTCGTCTCAGGAATCTGTTTCTATTTTTGGCTCACGTTTCTTGTCAGTACTTAGAACCTGATTCTTACTTCGATATGATCAGATGCTGGACAAACTCCGAGATCGATGGATCAACACTGGACTCTGGGAGAAGCTAGAACAACACAAAACTGTAATTGCAGAGCCCCGTGGCGGGGGAAAAGGGGACTTTGACGAACTGCTCAGGATGTACTATGATGCCATCAAATACTGTGAAGAAAGAGGTGAGAGTGGGACACGTTATAAAATGTACTTTTGATCAGCAAGTAGTTTTGGCGCATCAGTCTGAGCTTTCACTGCTGTTTGATTGCTGTAAATGCATGAATGAAGGAATGGCCTATTGATGATGATGATAATGATGATATTGACAGCTTTTTGCATGTAATGATGGTTTTGCAGCACAAATACATGTTTAAATGTACACTTGATTTGATGTTTTTTCAGATGGTGCTCTGCTGATTGCAGTCTGTCGGGGTAAAGTAAGTGAAGGGCTGGACTTCACTGATGATAATGCCAGGGCAGTAGTCACCATCGGAATCCCCTTCCCAAACATCAAAGACCTCCAAGTAAGTAGAACATAGAAACTGTACCCACACTGCAAAAATCTATATCTTACCAAGTGTATTTTTCTCATTTCTAGTCAAAATATCTCATCACACTTGAAATAAGACATAAACACCTAAAGAGTAACTTGTGAGTTCTAAGAATTAAACTTTAGACACTAGATCTGGAAAATCTTATTTCAAGAAATCTTTTTTTTTTTTTGCTTAATTCAAGCAAAAAAAAAATCTACCAATGGAACAAGTGAAAATGATCTTGGTAAGATTTCTTGAAATAAGATTTTCCAGATCTTTTGTCTAAAAATAAATTCTTTTATCTCACTTACAAGTTACTCCTTTGGTGATTATGTCTTATTTCAAGTGTGATGAGATGTTTTGACAAGAAATGAGAAAAATACACTTTGTAACGTTTAGATTTTTGCAGTGCACTAGCTAATCAAGCCCAAAAGTCCTTGAATTGCTCACCTCTGCATCACTTACTTTTAAATGTTGGGCACTTAGTTATCTACTCTCTGTTAACCACTGCATTTGTAGTAATATTTGAAGCAGTTTCCAAAGTTTTGTTCATCACAACACAGTTCACTCTCATGTCTTGGGTGGACACAAAGGATATGGTTTCACACAAGACAAAAGGTTAGATTTTCCTCAAAACTGATAAGTTAAATTCATAATTGAGTTTCTCACACACGTTCAAACAGTCAGGTGTGGCAAAACACTTATAATCTTAAAGATGAATACAATATAAGGATGTAAATTCCTGGCATACTCTCCATTGTCCAAATAATAGAATATTCTGTAGTCTCATTCTCAGGTCTTATATTTCAATAATTTTTTGAGGATTTTTTTAAATGATTACATGCTACTATAAGTGTTTTTATGATTTCTTTCATTTGGCTAGCTAAATTTATCACTTTAAAATAGACCAACTGATTGGAGACCACATGCATTCATGGGCCACAAGAAAGTTTTCCAGAAAGACACTGTGGATGCTGGACTTTTTGAATTTGGATTTAATAGCTAACTATGTGTATCTAAGTATGTTTTTACAGTCTAAATGTATGCATATTGAGTGTGATACTTTCAATAGTATTAGCGGTTTCTTGTTTTGCTTTGATTTGACTACAACTTTCTCTCACTTTACATTTGCAAACATTGAAAGTTGAAACTATAAATTAATCGCTCGGTGGGCAGGGTGTTGTGCACTGGGTGGGCGTATTAGTAAGCTTTGTTTATTTTTTCACTTGTTCAAAGTAATTTTGTATAGACTATTGGTAAAGTAGCATTAATCAGTAATAATGTGGGATGCAGTTTGGATCTGCCACCCAAAATAATTCAGCAAATGCAAGGATGTGTGGACCAGGGGGAAAAATGTTCCCCTAACCCACTATCAGATGTCAGTTAGGATCTGTGCACAGTCTCATGGGTCCTTATTACTGGGACTTCAGTTTTCAATTTGCCATAGATGTTTTTACTGGTGTCAGTCCTAAAATGAAATTCTTGTAGATCCTCACCTCCAAAGTGAAAGACTAAGTGTTGGTACCACAGATACCATCACACACTACACAACATCAGTGTCTGGTGTCGTAGCCTGTGTCTGTATGCTGCCCGGTTCTTAATGGTTTTTTTTGGCTAACTGTCAGCATTTTGAATACCAAGTCACAAAAAAGTGTATCTGGCAGATATACACGCACATAAATACACACACCAAGTAGGGCCATCCTTTTTTG
Organism: Ostorhinchus cyanosoma; assembly: GCA_029814465.1. NCBI lineage: Eukaryota > Metazoa > Chordata > Actinopteri > Kurtiformes > Apogonidae > Ostorhinchus > Ostorhinchus cyanosoma. Next base: position 3,962,476 of record JAPTYQ010000006.1, read on the forward strand.
TTGATCCGTGAAAAAAAATCCCAAAGCGATGTTGCTGTGTCTGCCCTGTCCTTAGATAAAGTTGACCTTTAAGTTTGAGTCCCCACCACACCCC
>JAPTYQ010000006.1:3964383-3986724 GCA_029814465.1 Ostorhinchus cyanosoma
CCTCTCGTCCCGTCCGTTCTTCGTCGCTCCTCCGCATCCTCCTGTCAGAGCACGACGGAGCTTTCACTAACCTGTTCTGTCAGTGTGCCAAGACGTGTGGATGATTGAAGCTTCCCAGTCCCTTTCACCTCAGCCACAGCTGCCACTTTCACCTCTGTCAGCTCTCAGGCCACTGCGTCTTCTTTTGTATTTAATTTATTTATTTATTTTAAGTTAAACAACATTTAACTAATGATTTGGAGAGGTGGCAATCCAGAGGCTTCAGATTTTTGCTAAAGTTCTTATTTGTAGATATTTTCTGAATTATACAGATTTATAATTCCATCAGACACTGATCTTGACAAGTAATAATAACAGTAAATATAATTTGTATAGCTTTGACGACAGAAATACATGTTACAGTGGTTTACAAAGAAAAACACCCTATTCTTTACCTGATATAGAAATGGAATGAACATAAAAACAGCGAAAAGACCCATTTTATAAGAAATTAGAAGACATTAAATGCTTTGCACAAGACAGAAGCTAAAATCCACTGAATAAAATTGAATGTTTAGAAAAAAAACTGAAGTGCAAGAAAAAGCAGACTGAAAGTAAAAATATGTATCACATAAAGCTCAGGTTTTTAATCCACAATGCTCTATGATTAATACCATCCAATAGGTAATGTCACCACTAAAGGATGTTTATGGGCTGAAAAATTTACAACATCCTGTCTTAAATAATTGAACAAAGGCAGACGCTCCAGTGACTAAAAAAGACATAATGACTTGGACTATGTATGAAATTGTATGACTTAATTTTCTACCTACTCAGGTGTGTTAATATTTGTATTCATAGAAACTGTACTGTCTTTAAGTTGCAGCTGAATTTTTCCAATTTACACTCTATTGAATTCAGTGTTTAGATGGCATTAATCAATGTGTTTAAAGATAATCGTCAAAGGCAGCTGAGCTGATGAGTAATGTAAAGGACACGGGGAAGATTGAGGAAGCCAAAGCCATTTAGGACCACAGTGAAACTGACCAAGCATAAAGACACTGTGCATGTCTAATGACATATTCAGGTCTTCACTTCAACAGCCTTTGATATGTGTTGAAACTTGTGCACAGTGTCATCTCATGTGTCTTAAATTTAATCTTTGACTCTCTAGGCCTTAGAATCTATAAATAAATGAACAAACAAATACAAAAATATAAAATTAAAAAAGAATAAACAAGTGTGGAATTTTTGCAGGAAGATATTCCTTTTGAGCTTGTTTGTATTTTTTTTATTTTTGTTTTTTATCGACAGTAACCATTACAATCCAATTTATTTATTTGTGACAGCCATGGAGGTAAAGCAGGTCATCCAATAATCAAAGGGTTGGCAGTCGAATCCCGCCCTGTCCTAGTCATGTGCTGTCGTGTCCTTGAGCAAGACTTCACCCACCTTACCTCCAGTGTCACTCACACTGGTGTATGAATGCTTATGAATGTTTGGTGGTGGTCAGAGGGGCTGTTTCTTCCATCAGCCTGCCCAAGACAGCTGTGGGTACAAATGTAGTTTACCACCATCAGAGTGTAAATGTGAGAGTGAATGAATAATGAATCAATAATGTAAAGTGCTTTGGGGGCTTTGAAAAGCACTATAGAAATCTAATCCATTCTTAGTATTATTATCAGTCATAACTGGTTCTGCAAATAATATGTCTACTGTGAATCAGACTGCTCTGACAAAGTCTATATGTTTCACAGCCTTAATCAGACAGCAGGTAATTTTGACATTACTGGAAAAAAATGACCTTGCAATATATTGTAATCTGAGATAGAACAAGAATTCTACCCACTTCTGTGACTGTGATATAGAAATTACTATTCAGATTCAGTCGGATACAACACTGCTGCTCTACTCCATAGCTTGACATGGAAGCTTAGTGACGTGTCCTCCAAACAATCACCCAAATCACAAACTGCAAATAAAGTCTAAAGCCCTCCTATCACAAGACTAAAAGCCAAAGTTCGGCAAGATTGTACTTTTCACAGTGAGTGCAATCATATTTTACCTGTCAAAAAAGTAGTATGTTGATGAAATGCTCTGATTTATCTAGTATTTATTTATTTATTTATTACATCTGAGCAAGTAGTAAAGTTAAAGTTAAAATTTCTAATCAGAATAACTCGGACAGGTCAAAGATATGTAGTCCATGAAGCATTTAATGTCCTTTCCTTCCTTCCTTCCTTCCTTCATGCATTTGTTCATTCATTCATTGATTCATTTCGTGTCTAAAGCTCAGTGATCTCTGGATTGCATGGTTTATGAATTTTCACATTACATTGTTCATCTGTTACATATCTGCATTTATTCAGTGTTCTTAAATTGATTGTAATCATTTTGCTGAGGTGTTAATGTCAGTGTCCAGCCCTTCACACTTATCAGACCAAGCTCCAAACATTTTGGATTTTAGTGGTTATTTATTTTCCTTTGGTCCTCTGTTTTTACAGCCAAGTCTTTACTGTAGTTATGCTGCTTTCTTCATCATCTTGTTCTTCTTCTGTCCACTTGCCTCCTCTTACTGTCTCCTCTTTCAGTAGCAGAGGCAGTATGCCCCCCAGAGAAGCCCTGGGGGGCTGTAAAGGTCTCTGAGCTAACCCCATTACCCTGCTGAGAGCATGGGGACACTGACACTAATGACTCTTAGAGCCATGCAGCTAGCTCTCAAAGCCTGTCAAACCAACACAGATAGCGCTTCAGGCCGATGTCAAGGAGATAATAGGCTCTTCAAGAGGTCGTAGAGAGGCATATCTGTCCTCCACCACAGATTATGATATATTCACTAATGAATAATCAATACTATTACATTTTAATGAATATTTCTGTTTCAAGAGAAATTCTGTAACAATGCACTTTTTCAGGTATTGTATTCTCTGAGTGATGATGCATGCTTTTGCTTTGAATGCATATGGACTGTATGAGATGCACATTTAGATTATCAGGGAAGAACGCACTACTGAGTTACTTCTATTCTGTTACTTTGTCCCCGTTGTGTTTCATATGCAACAACTCAGGAATGTCTCGACAGAATGTTTTCATATTTGGCACAAAAGTTCACCTGGACTAAGAGATGAACTGGACTAAAACTGAATTAAGATTTTGATGGCCATAGGTCAAGGTCACTGTGACCTCACAAAACATATTTGCTCATAAGGCAAGACCTTATACACCAGTTCTGAAGACAATTGAGCACAGGCACGGATGAACAGATAAGATTTGGGTGAAGGTTGTTGAGACTGCACTCAGCAGGATTATGTAAAATATGCTGAACTGATTTTGATGAATCTTGGTGGAAGCTTAGGGCTTGGACCAAGGTTGAATTCCTTACATTTTATCAAGCAAATTCATAAAAAGGGGCGACGCCTGGAGTTCTTCATCACTGTCAGGCCATTTGGCGGAGATACCTGCTCTATCAGTTGTCCATGTTGTGCTTTTTAACCATGTCAACAGTCTAAGACTATTCTGTGATGATATTTGTCCCCTATTATTCCCCTATTTTCTCACATATCTTACTAAAAAAAAAAGCCACACCCAGAATAATGGGGTAATTCAAAATATTCAGTTCATGTAGCCTGTCAAATTTACAATATTTTTGGCTGAATTGTTGTACAACAGTATGCATGTATACAGTGTACATAATGACTGAAGCTTTGATTATTTACTATGGGTTTAATATTTTACATGACCATCACGTTGTAGACAATGAGATCCTAATGCATTAAGTCAGGTTGTCAGTTTAGATATGACATAGACTACATAAACATTTTCACATGTTGATTAAGTCACCTTTACAGGGCTGCATGACTGATGGGGAAAAATCATATTCCAATTGGTATGAACAATATTTCAAGTTAGTATAGATTATGTTTGCTTAGTCATGAAATAAAATGTTTGCATTACTGCCATTTTTAAAAAATATTTTTTCTGACTCAAACCCAGAAAGTTTAACTCTACTGTATAATATTCCACCACTGCTCTATTTCAGTGTGGATTTCATAAAGGTTTCAGGGCAAGTAGTATGTTGTTAAAATATCCTAAGTGAAACCTGCATTAGAATTGAAAACACCTTTTTTTCTGATATTCGCAGTGTTAATGTGTTAGATTTTCCATGTACACTATATTAACACCTTGTCATTTTCACACCATATGTCTTCCCTTACTGTACCCATACATTTTCGTGACTTGTAGTACATTGTCATTTCTATGCACTAGTGCTAACATGTGCACATTCTCTTAATAGCACACACGGACCCAGACATATTAACTCCCTCACTCTGTGCTGCAGTCACACGGCAGCACCCCATTGCTAGGATAAGATGTGTAAGCCCTGCTTCTCTCCATTTAAACTACTCCAGCTCTCTAGATGCCTGCGTGGTCCGCATTCCCAGACAGGCATAACTCTTCGACGCTACAGCCTAAGCACATAGCATGGCATTTTACTGGCCTGTTGTGTTATTGTGACAAAGATCAAAGGTTGAACTTGAAAAGTCCTCCACAGAGAAAGCTCTGCCAAAGGTGGTATTACATTTATGTTGAGTTTTTCCAATGGCAGGTTTTACAGTGAGCAGTCACGTCCTGCGTGAGTGAGTCGAACAATAAGTGGCTTTAACAAGCAATAAAAAGACACTTACAACTGATAAGGCATCTCACTTAGCTTAATGAAGGGCTCAGCCAACTTTTTGCTATTGCCTTTTATTAAAGACAACCAAGAGAGTGTTTTAATTCTGAGGCCAATGAGCATGTGAAATGGATGGATAAAGGGGATTTTGGAGGAATGTTCGTGGAAGAGTTCATGGAAATCATCAAGGAGAAGAGATGATAGATGCTCTAGGCACACACAAAGTCTGTACATATGGCTTTATCATCAGTCACTGCAGGAATGCTATAAAATACACGATCACCACTTGTAGCGTCCTTGGCAGCACTACAGTCCTGCTGTAGAAAAATGCATCAGTCAACAGTTTTCTTTGCTGATGCGCGTTCATGCTTTAATTTACTTTTTAACAAAATGTAGACATTCTTACACAGTTCATCTTTTATATTGGGAATTTTGGAAATTCTTGATACAGTATTTTTTTTCTGAAACCGAAACAAGTATGACATGTTTTTTTCTGGGAAATTCTTTCCTTTTCTTTTTAAACAAATGAAGTCAAGTAGCTCACATTGTAAATGTTGTCGAGACACAAGCCTGTCAGATCAAATGCTGAAACCATTTTTTGACACGCTGTTTTTCTCAGAAGCAGTGTTGAGCTCTACTATACAGTACATACTGTACAGAAACTAAGAGGGCGAGGTTAAAGCTCCTTTCACACTTGGAGGTAGCTTCACACATTTTGAGTCATGCTCACTTGCTGCTGCAGATTATTGCCATCTAATATGAACATGCTTGGCATGGACTCTTGGCTACATATGTGAAGTTTGTGTAAAGGTAAATCTGGCCAAAGCTACTCATTCAGTGCTCAATCCACTTATATTACTGTTGTTCATACTGAGATTATTTTAGTTTAACGTAACATGTGACCATCGTGGGTAAGATTCCCACATAGATAAATTGTCTTTGCCTGCATGCTGTATTATCTGTGAAAAGTGTAATTACATGTATGTAATGTAAAATTATATTACTTGTGATTACCAAGTCCACCTGTGACGCAGTGCAGCAATTTCAAATCGTAAGGCCAATTCCTATTCCAGACACCCACAAGAATGACACATGTCTAACCAAAACCTCCCATAAGAAGGTGGCTGTTGAAAACCAGTTCTGACAGAAGGCCAAGACCAGGTTGAACCAAAACACCCACAAGACAGAGTTGGGAGTCAAAACACCCAGATACAAATTAAAGCCAACAACCTGCAAGTCCAAGTCAAAACATCCTCAAGTGTGAGATGACTGAAAACAGACACAATACTTCTTGATGCTGATTAAAGGAATTTTAAAATATTCAAAGGTCTGTAAAATTCAGCAGCTTTTATTCACTGTAGCATTTTATTTGTAGTCCACCTATAAAGAGTTTAAGGAGTATTTGTAACATTTCAAGGGCTGCTTTGGTTTATTTGTAGTTGAATCATTACACATACTTCAGAAAATATGTTCAATGTCACTGCCTTTTTCATCCTTTTAATGCATGAATTATCAGAGAATTATCCATATTTATCCTTACCAGCAAGGTTATATTATCACTTCTGCTAAAGAATTTGTTATAGCTATACATTGTGCAAGTTGCTGAAGTAGTTGTTAATTACCCACTCATAATACATTCTTTTAATACATGTCTTATCTTTGCCTTTTTTTTTCTTTTACAGTTTTCTCACTCCAGGTTTGCAAACAGCGAACAGACCTCACAGCCTGTTTAACCAGTTTAACTGCCTCAGCTTTGCATCTTGACTTTTCCACTTCTTCGGTTTTTCACATTAATTCTAGCATGTCTGTTCTTTTATTGTCTTCCTCCTCTATCCTCTCCATCTCTTTACACCACTTAGATGCGCTTAACTCACCTAGTAAATCATGGACCAACACAAAAAAAACCAATGTGCTTAGTGCAGCAATACTAATGAAATACAATCTATATGTTTCAATTAAATATTGAATGTCATCTGTTAAAATGGTGTAAATACTCTGTAGCTCGACCATCCAAAGTGTTATCATTAAGTTTACTTTTAAGTGTAGCATTACAAGTATTGGAGCATATTTAGTGTCAGTGTGAGCATGTTGGCAAAAGGTGTGTGTGTGTTTGTGCATGTATACACTTGGACAGTGTCTTTAAGACGAGCCACTCAGCTGTCAGCTCAGCCACATGTGACAGATGAGGCGCTCAGCAATCTCAGTGACAGGCACAAGATGTCCTGGACTGCCAGCGGCACACACACTGACACTGACGCACACACACACCCGCAACACACACACACACACACACACACTGAATAAAATGTAGCTCAAACAGATGCCTTCAGCTGCGAATCATGCCTACTGGTCAAATATATGTTTTTAAAGATGAACAGGTAGCTGTAGAAGACAAGGCCAAAGCAAGCGAGTGATCTCTTGACATTTTAACTAATTCCTTCTAGCTTGTGGTTTCTTGCACATTTGCGAGATTTGCTAGCAGCCAGAATTGGCTTTTTCACATATGCAACCTGTCATGTTAGATTGGACAATGACATGGAACAGAGTGGAGACGTGATGGCTCAAACGCTGCAACGGATTGTGATTGGATTTAGATGACACCACCGGCTTGAGGCTACTGCCCTTTGTGCTCAAGCTGTGGGTTTAGAAGTGGATTCTTTAACTGCTCTGGTGTCTCATACATTGGCAAACATCTCAGCATGAAGCCAGCTGTATGTGCAGCTGTATGTAGTTCCGTTTGATTTGCCTCCCACAGACAGTATATGCCATTATTCTATTTTAAGTTGTAAATTTAAGTCTCATCACCAGATCAGGCTTGTACTATAAAACCTCTTAAAGCCTTCTGTGCCGGTTCTGATGGTCTTCATAGGGGCAGGTGTTGTATACTTGCTTGTCTGATTCTTAGGTGAGGTGCGATTAGTCATAGTTCAGCTTTGGGGCGACATTTAGGATGTCCGGTGACTCTGCTTGTTTGTTTACGTACACAAGCTCCAGACAGGCCACAGTGGCATTGCGTGATGGAACAGGCTGTACCTGCCACGGGCCCGTGTTTGGTGGCTCTGGGCGAACACACGGTACCTGTCAAAAGCAGTTAGAGCCCCGTTCAGCAGCCTGCCCTGCATGGCAACCCATCAGACGCCAACTGAACTTTTCACTTGTCAATTCTGAAAGGTTAGCGCTAAAATCAGCAGCGACGGATGCAAATGGATGGATGCTTTCCTGGCATTTTTGTGCAGGGATGGTTCATGTCGCCTGGACCACCTTGTCTGCGCCCCCCCTTCATCTACTCTGCTCTGTCACAGCTTCTGTTTAGCCCTTCTGTTCCCCTTTCAGAACACATCTGTCTGTAAGGGCAGCTAATAGCGACCTTTCCAGGTCTTGAGTAATATTCACTGGTGGTTTGGCTCATCTGGCATCTCTCACCCACTCACCTTACCATCTCATATGCTAGATTAATCAGGTTTTTTATTATGTTTGCAGTATTTTTTATGTGTTTTATATTCGAGAGATAGTGAAGGGTGTGATCTTATATGTCTATAGTGGGTACACACTAAATGACTTTCAGGTCTAATCTAAATGTGGCGACTGATTGGGCCAAAATGGACTCAGTCCGCTCATGTTAGCCTCAAATCCAGTCATACTTGCAATGTTTTTTAAAAACGTGTTTAATATTTCTTAATTGGTAATTGTTAATTGTTAAAATGTTCTGACACAATGCTTGTTGAATGTTACCTGAGTGATGAATCATGAACCCAACGTGTGGAAAGATGAGCAGAAAGGCTTGCCTTCTAAGGTGAAATGGTGAAAGAACCTTAGCTTTATATAAATATTTTATAAACTTTATTGACCTTTCTTTTCCCTCTATATGGTCAATATGGACTGTGAAGTCCTCATTGAACACACTTCTCCTTCAAGGATCCCACCCAAGTATTTTATTAGTCCAAATGGCAAAACTGTCAGGCTTCACAAATGACAAAAAATTGCAAGTTTCGTACCATTCTGTCAGGCTTTGAGCTCACTGAAAAGACTATGATTTTTGGGACTGGAAGTTGCTGCATAACACGAACTGTGTACTCAACCTGTTCCAAAGAGTTTAGCCTTAAACTATTTAAGGGATTGGAAAACGGACTTTTGGACATGGATCCAAATGGAACTGGTCCGGACAGGAGACAAGTGCCTGTTTATGGACTCCCCCTTGAGTTTTTGACTGCTCATAGGTGGTTTTTCCTGCAGCCTTGGTTTGGACAATATGTTTGTTGACATATTGATGCTACACAGTATAAAGTACAAACCAAATGAGTGTCAAAACTTTTATGTCTGAAAACAAACACTAGAATGCTACTGTATTTTTTAGTAAAGAAACATTTAGTGATTTGAATATTTACTTCAGTGATTTTCACTATGATTTCTTTTCAGGTGGAGCTGAAGATGAAGTACAATGACCAGCACTGCAAGACTAGAGGTTTGCTTCCAGGCAGTCGCTGGTATGAGATTCAGGCTTATAGAGCTTTGAACCAGGCCCTTGGAAGGTAAAGCAGTCTCTTCCATGTAGGCTCTTCTCTTAAGATTTATTCTTGCACTCTTATCTCTAATCTTCATGTTTAATTTTACAGGTGTATCCGCCACAAAAATGACTGGGGTGCCCTGATTCTAGTGGATGACCGTTTCAGGAACAATCCAAATAAATATATCACAGGTACTTGGTATTCTTTGTCCAACTGAACAGCTTATCAGTTTGAACACTAGATGGCAATAGTTATCCATTCTAAGACTGGAAAGAATGTTTGGCTCTGATGTGTGTGTTTGTGCATCTCAGGTCTATCCAAATGGGTCCGCCAGCTCGTCCGGCATCATGACAGCTTCAGTAATGCCATGCAGTCTCTAGGAGCATTCTCTCAGCTGCAGCAGAAGGTGGGGGCGGCCGTTGCAGACAGCCCACCCCTCAGCTCTACTGTCTCATTCCCAACCTGTCACATGCCCACAACTGTAGCAAGACCAGATCTGTCGAAGACCTCTGAACCTCAAACGCCCCTATCAGTGGTCTGCCGAGTTGAACCCCAGCAGGAGACGTGTCCCCCGACCTTTGTTTCTGATAAAGTTCAGTTGAAGGCAGAAACAGATGGTAATGCAAGTAAGTTCAAGTTAAATGCTCACAACTTCAGTGCAGCCAGATAATTTTTTTTTATTCAAGTCCCAACAGACATCAGTGTCTCTTTCTCTAACTTTTCTTGGGACTTTTTTTCCCTCATACTTCTGTTTTCATTTGGTTTCTATAAAATAAATAGAGATCTGTAAATCAAAAGTTTTTCGGAATGTGAAATTCTGAGTCGATACTGATGTTTAAAATGTAGCTGATAGCTGACTAAAGCCATTTTTTGCTTTGTTGTTTATCCCTGGTTTTTTTTACCAGGGGAAGTAAGCCATCAATATTATAAAGTATAAGTGAACTGAAATCACTTATAATTGTTGTGGCCAAATAAACCTTCTAGGGACAAGCGATTAAGTTCAGCATATAAATTTATTATTCAGATGAGTAAAACAGATAGGATTAAGTAGCTCTTTATCACACAACATTTGAATGAGCACATGTAAACAATACAAAATTGGAAACGGTCTTTATTAAAACACAACAGGTAAATACTGGCCACAGTGAAATGATCTTAATTGTCCACAGGCCAAAAGGCTGTCAACAAGGCCAATATTTTTGGGCATCATACATTTTTGTCTTCAAATTTTTGTTGGTGTGTTAAAGTTAATATTAGCACTCATTGTTTGGCTGTCTAGGATTAAAAAATTAAAACAAGACTGACAATAAGACCCCCTTAATTGCTAAATTTATGTGAAATAACAAATGTTTTATACCATTTATCAAACAAAAAAGTATAGAATCTGCTTTGATTCACTTTTACTGATCATAGTGATTTGATGAAAAAGTTCCTAAACCTTTGACAAATTTTAAATTATATACAATAGAAACATTGACCAGGACCTACACTGTTATGTGTTTTTCTTCCTTTACCATGTAAAAGAGTGTGCAAGCTACTTTTCCACCCTAAAGGATGTATGAGCATGACATCACCCCCCAAAAATATGTCAAGGTGACATGTTTGCACATCGCCTTGGCGAACACCCATTGTTTTTGGGGTCATGACAAGGTCGAGCTGTTTGTCCATCTGAATTCTGTGTGGTGGATGAGGGGTGATAGCAGAGCAGTAGCAGACCTCCACCCTAACTCGCCCCCATCCTCCTCCTTTTCCTCCTTGTGGTTGGGGGTGGGAGCCATGGGATCAGTTGAGTGGCTTGCCTCATTACTGTAAGGTCTTTTGCGTGCCTGAGTGGCGCTGAAGCGAGCTGATGAGCAGATGTTGGACTGTTGCTTTTAATTAAATCCCCTTGACCTTTGTTTGGGCTATATTGAGCGTAATGCTGCATTTACATCTTTCTGTATGAAACAGGCATGGGATGCCAGCCTCATTTCATTTTGACACTTAAAACCTATTTTCCAAGTTGCTACATGTTTTTGTCAGAGGTATTGTAGGACTGGACATAATGGCAAAAAACACTATGATATTTTCCTCCACATTGATCAGTATTGGTATTTATCAAATTATATAACTTTACGGGAGTCTTAAGAAAGAGGAGTGATGAGTTTTACTACTGAAAGAATGTATTTTGCCCTTGGTTGATTGATAATACACAGCTTGGCCAAAAAAGTCCTACCCTCAAATATTTTCTTTACACACCATGAGGTTTTACAGCAGAACTTATTCACCATGGCAGTGTTTTAATAAGCCTATGTGATATGGCAACATTTATTTGTCATTTTTTGGATACATAATGTTGCTGAACATAGACAAGCCCAACCAAAGCAAGCCCAGATCATAACACTGCCCCCGCAGGCAGCATATATTTAGTAGATCATCTTAGTCTTACTTTGTCCTTTTTAAGATGTCCACCATTTCCATACAATTGTAAAATGACTGAAATATATGTATATTGACAGTTGCACAAGAATATTTGCACTATTTCCTCAAAAAAAATTTGTAATTTTTATTATTATTATTTTTAAACTATGTAAAAGTGATTAGGATATTGTTATGATCCCCACTTTTAATTATCAGAAAATCTAAAAGAACTAGAAAGGTACAAATATTTATCTGTTTATTTAAATGTGAAAATCAAAAACTGCAGACTGATTGTAGTGGTTATTGCTGCTGTGTGATACACATATTCATATTGATTAAAAATATCCAAATGTTATCATTATTAATGTAAATCTTATTGTGGTCCTGTTTTGAGATCCTTGTAATGACCAGTCCTAAATTTAAAATACATGTTTTTTTTTCTTTTCTTTTTTGTAACAAATACTCATATAATATATATTAATATATCTTCCTCATTCAGGTTGGTTGAAGATGATGCACAGTCCATCAGCAGAGCCCATCTACAATCCAAAAAGAACAGCTCAGCCTCTCTACCCCATTTTCGCTTCAAGTCCCATCAGCACCTGTTTGAAGAAGCCGATCTTTAAGGAAAAAGGGTCGAGTGATTCCAACATGCATTTAGAGAGAGCTTGTCTGTCAGAGTCCTTAATGAAACAGGACACTTCTTTACCTCAGAAAAACCAGGGAATGGAAAAACCACAGGCTGTAAATGGGTTCAGTGAAACAAAACCAGAAACTCATAGCTTGGGTCCAGAGCCTCCTACAAGAAGATCCCCTTCCACTTGTGAAAGTGAACCACCCCCATTGGATGATGCGGACGACAAAGATGAGGACCAGACTGTGTTTTTCACTCCAGAACTATTTGAGGGTGACGAAGGCGAAGAAGGAAGCCCACAGAAAGAGAGTGAGGCCAAGACACCTCCGAGAATTGTTCTGGAGTCGCACAGCCAGGTCCTGCTGTCAGAAGAACTTTCTGGCTCTGAGCAGGCCCAAGGGCAAGGGCGAGCTCCTGCCTCTGATGGGCAGAGTGCTTTTTCAGTCAGTAGGGACAGCACAGAGCTGTCACAGGAAAAGACAGAGGAAAAAGTCAGACCGCAGCAGGAAGAGCAGATGGAAAACCAGAACAAGCAGACAGGCAATAGGCTTCGCAGGCTGTCCAGGTCCAAACACAAAGCTCCCCCCACTCCAGCAGGTAACCAACAACCTGGGTCACACGATACATCATAAACAAAGATAAATGTTTTATGTTTCATGAACATTATGGTGACAATCAGAAACAGGCAGTGGATCATTTCTGAAACAATCACTATGCTTACAGAGAATATTGCAGTTTTATATCCAAGTCTTTCATGTTTGGCATCCATGGTTTTCGCATGGAGCCGATATATGAGCTTTTCTTTTGGCCACTCATGTCTACAGTAGCCTTGCAAATTGTTGGTTAGTTGTTTTGAGTTGACTGTAAGCAGGAGATTGTGTTTCAAACTGCCATAAAATCCCCAACTCGGGTGAATTATCCTAAGTGTGTTGTATACAGTTATGGAAAAAAATATTAGACCATCACAAGTCATCAAAAACATTGGTTATGCAATCAAGTATTAACTCCTTTGTGTACCATGTGACTAAAAGAAACAGAAAAGAAAACATGGAATGCCTAAAAGCACTGTTTGTCAGTACAATGCCATAGATACTGAAGGAAGAACTGAAGTGATTTTGGTTTTTATCAAGAAAACATGAAAAATGGATAGATATCAGCTCTGAAATTAAACTATTATGAGCTATTGTTATTATCATTATATTTGTACAAACAAATGTACCTTTAGTTGTGCCAGGCATTAAAATGAACAAGAAAATGAAGAAAACAAGGGGTGGTCTAATAATTTTTTCTGTGACTGTCCATGGTTTTGTTTACCACCTGAACCATATATTCTCTTCATATTTGACTAAAATAATTAAAGTTGCCGTGTGCAACATTTTATGACCTGTAAGGGTGTATCTTACTTTCAGTACCTTTCTAGAGTTGAATTGATTTCTGATTTGGCCAGTCCGGTCCAGTGTAGAAGGTCACATGTTTTTATTTGATGCTGCTTTAGTCTCTACAGCACTGATGGTGGTGCTGCTTCACCAGTGGTAGTAGTTCTTCATCGTCTTATTTAATGTATATTAGCAGTTGCCCTTACTGCCACCAAGTGGACTGGAATTGCAACACACTCAGTCATGGGCTTTGGTAGTCTCATTTCTTCTTTTTAATTTCTTCAACCACCTTCTTATAAAGTTCAGCAGTGAGATATTCTCATTACTGTCCAAGTCTTTCATAATGTTTAAAAGTACATTCTCGGCTGTTTCTCCGTCCAGTGAGAAATGGGGTTTTTTCTTTTGGTCATACATTTATGCTGCACCTTTATAGACTGTTAGCTCCTTGGTTTGAGTGCTTTGCAAAGAGCTGATTTAAAACAGACAGTAGACCACATTCTGAAATCAGCATATTCCAGATGTCTGAATCAGAAAATGCTTAGTTCAGAAAAGACCAAATTTTGAATATTTAAACCAAATATGCTGTCTAGATTACCAGTTTCAAATTCAGATTATTATTATATTCAGAATAATAAAGGAATATTAGTGTGTGTAAATGCAGTGACGTTGTGTTCTTGGCATTTTTCACATCATGTTGTCTGTATTTTACAGTTTGTCTTGTTCTGTGTTCAGCTGCCTCAGGCCACTGGCTCACACACTATTACCAAACATACAGATGATGATGAAGCTTCAGTGAAGCCAGCTTCCATCTCACACAACTGCGTCTTATGTCATGTGACAGTGTGTCTTATTAAGGCCATTAATTTCTGTTTTCAGCATAAACCAGATACAATCCAACATTAGTAAATTACGGTACTGTTTGAATGTATGTTTTAACAAATCATTAAAATATGAAAACACGCAAATCTTCATTTGCTTTCTTGCAGAAACACTTGACTGTTCAGTTTTGTGCTAATGATATGATTGTAGAATATGGCCGTTAGTAGGCTTTAGACATGCCTCACTTCATCTAAAGTAGTGTTTTTATTCCCGCTTAAACATAATTAGGCATTTTAAGGTCATTAATGTGTGGATGCACATTAGTTTACCTTTATTTGAAGTATTCATCAACTCTATCATGTCAAAAAATTGTTTTTCTTTATTCATTTTCTCGCAGTTTTTTGTGGTGAGATCTTGTTCTAATACCATTTGAATAGTAATCACTACCAATTGCCAGAGGATGTTACCCTTTTGTTGTCATTGTTACAGATGATTTATAACATTGTGTTGTTTGAAATGGTTCTGTTATAAATGGATTTAAAACACTTTAAAAAGACTAAAACAGCAGTGAACAGACAGACTCTGGAAAAATGACTGTTACATTATGGTGACCATTAAGTTTAATCATCTTTTTGTAGAGTGGGGGATGGTAATTCTATAATGTCCCAAAGTTATTACAAATGTTCAATTTGTGTGGAGTCCTTTTTTTCTGACACGGAGAGCTTTCCTCTTGAAACTTCTTATGCCATGTCCAAATCTGCTTTCCTGTTGTCGCTTGTTTACAAAATTTCAAATTCATGTTGCGCATTCATTCATTGACTGAGTTTGGGCGTACGTTAACACATTGAACGCCTTTTCTGTTGCAGTAAACAGCATGTCTATTCCTGAAAGCACAACAATAAAAATGATGACACTTTTTGAGCAAAAAGCAAACAAATTTAAACAAATTATTAGGTGATAAAATGATGTAAAATTTTTTGGGACACCCTGTATATATAGTTCTTTGGGGATATTCCCATGATTGGAATAATTCAGCATGATCAATATGAAGGAACTTTGAGCAGGAACCTTTCAAAAACACTCACCTCACAGGAGTCCTTGAGCAGGTAGATCTAAAATCATTTATATCATCACAGCACTGTATGGACAAAAGTATCATAAGATGTTGAATTCATGTGTTTGATTGCTACTACGGGCTTGAACTACAAAACCATAATCACAAATACCATGATATAATTTTATAATTGCAATAAATATTATTGCAATTAACATCAGTCTTTCATCCGTAGGATTATTATGCAGAATGCTTCAGTTTGCTTCTATTTGTGTACTATAAGTTTTGTCCATATAGTTTAGACATAAGACGATATCTGACATACAGTGTGACAGCACCACATAATAAAACGCATCATAACACAAATATACTGTGTAGTAGAAATAATATGATTGATGCTCACCACTGGGTTCTCTTGATTATGTAAAACCATGAAACTAATCCCCCCACTTTAGCCATTTGGGTCTCTTGTTTTATTTCTATATACTTTTGGGTATTAATTTACTCCTCTAATTGATTTTTCTTTTGCGCACTCTACTCTTTTGTGTCGTATGCATGTGAAGTACAGATCAGCCGTTTAATGGCTCCTACGGTAGCTGATGTTCAAGTCTGATGAGCTGTGGTCGTTTAATCAAGCCAATGCTAAATGCAGACTCATCAAAAAGGATAAATTGAAAGCAGCCAGAAAAATGAGACTAAGCATGATTACACCGAGGGGATTTATCTCATTACAGCACAAACTTCACCAATGTGTGATTTTCGTAGACGAGCGGTGGAGACAAGTGTTCCATTAAAGCCTTTCTTTGCTTCTCAGCTGCCTGCCCAAGACCCTCGTATAGATAATCATGCATGACCACTCGTTAACATCATCAAAACACAGAGCGTGGAGAGGCCAGCGAATGTGTGTTAAAAGGACTTAATAGGCAGACCCACATTACTGAACCACTCAGTAATGGCTCTGAATGACTGTTTTTTCACATTAACCTAATTCAGCCCCTTCCCCAACCCCAAATCATTAAAGCTACACCAAGAAAACATTTTTATTTGAAAAATGTGTCGCACTCTACCAAAATCACTAAATGCACAGACAACAGAAAAAGGAGTCCATACCCATTAGTTTAAATCACATAGATTTGCGCTATGTGACTATTGGGTTATAGACGTTGGAAATATCAAATTATTTACAGTGAGACATGAGAAGGTCGGGTCATAAATGCTTGGTATGAAAAGTTTAAACTCATTGTAGTGATTGAAGACCATCCATACCGATAAAATATACAGGGTTTCTGTGGGTTAAAATCTAAAATCCAATAAACTGATTTTTAGGCATTAAATTATCCTGAAATCCGTTTGAAATTTTATTGGATTTACTTTGTCGAAGCCTGTAGTTTACAGGCATGAGAGTCACCATGGGGAGTCAGAAAAACAGAACTGTCAAGAGCCTCCAGAAATACACACCGTTGCCCAGTATCTTTATTCACATTGGGAGCATCATCAAAGTCTCGCCCCAGCACACCAGGATATGAAATAGATCTTCAACTGGAATCTTACATTGAACTTACTTAAACCTGAAGAAACCCCACCATGTTATTATTAAGGCTGTAAAGAGTAGCAAATTTTGGACATGAAATTGAATGAGTCCTTAAAAGGTGGCCAACCATTTAGTTCGTGTTGTGTGGGTCAATATGACACCAGTTTCTTGTGTGACACTTTTATTTTGATAGTGTCACATGAATGAGCACCTGCTGAATGTGGAGCCTGAATAACAACCTCTGCTTTTGCAATTTCTTCACTTTTACTTAATTCTTTTTTGTCAAACTGCCTGGTCGTTTATGTTGAAGGTGCTACTGCAGTGACCTAAAGCCCAAAAATGCAAATTCCTCTATTTGCCTTTAAATAGGCAGTGGACACAAAGGAAGTGCATTAGTTTTCACAATAAATTGAATAAGTATAATTCTTTGTGGTGATTAAGTGATTACTTTCTACAGTACTTTCTTAAAGTTGGACAAACTGCTGTGAAACTGCAAAAGTCTGGACAGAATTCATAGTCTTATCTGTCTCTCAAAGCACTGAATGTATTCCACTTATTTTTAATAACTTTTCATTTGCTGTAGCATATTCCACATTTGGATTATTTGCTAAAATTGTGACTTTATTCTGAATGCCAGATGGAGGCTATGAAAGCAGAGGTGTAGGGAGAGACGGTCTTCAGCAGATTCAGACCAGGAGAAGCCAGAGGAGAGCAGGAAAGGCCAGAGCAGATGTTGAGTTGAAGGTAAAGGAAAACCTGAATGTGAAGGGTAGACCTCACAGAGCATGTGGATCAAAACATAACAGAGGTGAACAGAATGTTTCTCAAAGACATCCGCTGTCAGAGGTTCAGGAAAAAAGATGCCAAAAAACAAATCCATATGTAAAGAGCACAGTGAGTAACTTTGGAAAATCCACTGAATACAAAGCTCCCACAAAACAACAGAATACACCTGATGTTCGTGCAAGGCCAGTGTTTGACGTAGTGACTCCCAAACTACAAGACATCAGTGGTCTGCAGGAGGCAGGAGCAGCGCAATGGAGTCACTGTAGTCCAGCAGTGACTGGTCGAGGAAGTCTGCACACCAAGCCAAGAGGTAAATGAATGTGTAGAAAGTCATTAATCAAACATTGTAAAGTGTGTGTCTCTACAACTCATCAAGAATCTCAAGCCTCTAACTTTACCAGTTGTGGAAGGAGTATTTAGACCAAGGGTGTCAAACATATGCCCCTGGGCCAAAAATGGCCTGAAGAGGGTTCCAGACCCGTGGGATGAATTTGCAAATTACACTAAAGATATTAAGAGTCAAAGGTTTAAAACGCATTTATGTTCCAATCTCCAAAGTTATAACAATACTCTGCCTATTACAAAATGTTTTGTGTAGTTGTAGGTCCATTATGTTCTGTAATGCACATGTAAAAATGGTAAGTTGAGGTATAATATTGTTCGTAATATTATAAATTTCAGTTTTTTTGTGAAAGGATGGTTTAATGTAAACATATTTGTGCATAATTTAATTTTACTGTTTTGCACTAAAACAGAGTCAATTTGGAGTTCTCATTATTTATGCGTTATTATGCTATTATTTTAACCGGCTTGAGATCAAATTGGGCTGAAATGAGTCTGACAGCCCTGATTTAGACCCTTGCATTTTGTAAAAGTACTTATGAATCAAAGTAGAAATATACAGCATTAAAAAGCATATTCAATGAAATTGCAGCAAAATGTATATAAAGTATTTTCAGTGGAAGTACTGGTTTGGTCCCTGTGATTAACAATAGTAGTGAAACGTAGCATGTTACTAGGTGAGTTTTAAATGTATCTCAAATTTTGACAGAAAATTCAAACATCTGCAAAGGAAAATGTGAATTAATGTGGGTTTCATCAACTACTGTTACATGAATATTAAGAAGTACTTTTCTACCATCGCATCATCATCATGGGTCAACGTTTTCTCATTAGATGAAGTGTTTCATACACTAGTATGAGAAGTTGTGAAACATAAGGTCTGTACTCTGCATTTTTCTGACAGACCAAACTGAAGTCTATCACTGGTCGGAATGTTCTAGTGAACTCAACCTCTCAGTTTCTTGTCTAATTCAGTGAATATGCCAAAGCTCCAACGTTCCTCCTTCACCCGTTTCCTGAAAGAACTAAAATGGGGCTTAAAATGTGAGCTGATTGAACTGTCAGCAGAGCTGGTAAACTTGACCTCTGAAAAGATGTTTAGCAGAAGTAACAGAGCAGTAAAGTCATGTAACCTGGCTCTTAAATATGTGACAAATGAATCCAATTAGATCTGGAAGGTGACCTGATCCAACTTTTTTCAATGTGCTAGTGTAGAGGGATGGTTGTGGAGAGTTTGAAACAATTGAAAAATTATAAAATCCAAATCACTCAAATGTGGAGTTTGAAGGAGTTGTTACTTATCTGGCTGTTCTGAGAAATATGTCACAATCATAAAGAGTAGATACTGACTGAGTACAACATCACGATTTCCACATGTAGAAACTCAATGAGGAAACTGACTGAATTAACACACAAAGGCCTAAATGGCTACTGACATCCCAAAATAATCTGCTGAAGTAAAATGTTGAATTCCTGCCGATCCACGAATCCTATCAATACATGCAAATAATTGGTGTAAAATGCAGTTTGTCATCTTTTCATGGTCATCATATGTAACCCACTTCAATATTCCGAGGCTCCACAGTTACCGTGGAAACACCGTCATCTTCTACAACATTGATTCACCAGTAAAACCCATGGAGTTGGATCAATGACAGTGGATGGAAACACTGGATTTATTTTCAGTTAATGATATCTTTGCTGAAAAAGACACTTTTTGTTTTTCTAACCCTCAACTTTAATCTGCGCTTTTATGAACATCTACATGATCAGTGAATTAAATACAGGAAGAATTGAAATATTGCAAAAAAAAAAAAAAAAAAAAAGGCAATAAATCACTTCGGAAAGATTAAATATAGAGAAAAAATTCATCTTTAGGTTAAAATTTACCCGACTAATGCAAACTGGAATGTAAGGGCTGAGGAATTTGCTATCGATAAATAGAAACTGATTATACATGGATTGTAATAATATATTATTTAATGAACATTATTAATTAGTTAAGTGACTTGCAAATTCCTTTATTTGACTCTGCATAAGGAAGGCATATAATCCATCTCTATAACTGAAATGGGTAAATGGTAAAAAGACAAATTTAAGTAATAACTGATAAAGTAAGAAAGATTAGTTATGAATTATAATTTACCCCAAATATATGTACTGCATATTATAGAGATAATAATATGCTGCATGTAATTAAATGACTTATTATTATTGTAATTATTTATTGCACATTTATCATATACTTCATCCTGCATAATAGACTAATGAGTTGTAATGAAATTCAAAGAGTCTAATGGCAGTAGGGATGAAGGATGTTGCACCTGCTGTTTTTTCTTTCTAACTATTTAATTCCAAACCAAAATTTATAATATATTTTTTTTCTTTCATCAAAGCTATAAAAGTACAAAGAACTTTCAAGCAGAAGCGCCAGAGATTGTGGACCTCTCCAAAAACAAAGGTACAGTAAAGCAGTAACAGGTTGGTTTGTTTCTTTACAGCCCATTTTAGTGAACTGGGTCATTTGTTGTCACTTCCTGTTTTGTCTTAAAATATGTCTTATTTCAATCATGTTTCAAGCATAAGGCCACAAAATGCCTTCGTCTGTGTTGGCCATCATCCAATAACTTGGAGTTAGTCTGTTTTCACTCAGTGGAAACATGGTGGATGTGAGTTACATATCCAGTTGGAAAAAGCACAGAAGGGTTTGACACAAATGTAAGAGATGTTGACATAGAGTTTACAGTATATGACTTATTTAAGTAAACAGGTTTACAGCACAGGGACAAAAAGACACTATCAGTTATTAATCTGCCATCACATTAAGTGCTTTGAAAATCCTTCCACACCACACATTGTGCCTTATAGGGGTCATATTTAGCTAAACCCACTTTTATTAGTCTTTGGTTCATTTATTTGTGTATTTGGACCCAAATAGTTCATACAGTTTGAATTTGAACCGTCCAGGTGTTGCAAAGCTTATATTCATTCTGGTAAAAATCCAGTTGATTTCTAAAACTCGTTTCAATTCCTGCTTAATTTGTTTCATTTTATCACTAGTTACATCATGACATTTGCACATATAAAGTTAAGACTTACAACAAACATTTCTCCTAACAGCAGCGGTTGTAGTAAAAACTGAACATATGTCCAAACTTCGAGCCAATTGCCTAAAATGTTCAGTTGTTTGTTGTATTAATGAACACAAGTGGCTGAATGTGACAGAAAACACGATCAACCACCTGAAGGGGGTGGGGTGTGAGGTGGCTCATTTGCATTTAAAGGCCCAGCGCTCCAAACCACCTTTCTGGTGTCATTACTCAGAAGTAGGGTTGAAGATGAACCTGTGGAGTTGAATGAATGAAGAATTCAGACCCAATTAGAACATTTACAGTTTATGGAGACCACAGGGAAATGTTTGAAAATGCATAATTAGATTTTAAAAAGCAAATATCACTCCTTTAAAGATACAAATAGCAGTAGTCTATTTGTAACGACTTTTGCTAACTTGAGTTACTTAAAGAACTGGTAAAACTTGATAACTTAATATATTCTCTTAACTTAGTGTAAACGACTACAAAGCGTCAAACAGTATTTTTGACCCAAAGCCCATTGTTGTAATTCCATGTGAAATGTGTAGTGAAATGGTTCTGTTCAATTGCACTGCACTTTTTTCTTTTATTTTACTTTAATTCATTGATATTTATATTTTATTATGTTTTAACTGTAATTGTATGTTTTCAACCTCTCTTTTCCATTTTTGTAAAGCACTGTGATTTGCCCTGTGTATGAATTGTTCTATACAAATAAACTTTGCCTTGCTTTGCGTACATCAAACACACCAATCATTGCATTTATTTCAGTCCAATTACCAAAAAGGCTGCAAATGTTTGTTGTACTTGCAGGGAGTCAAAGACCAGAGGCCATGTACTTTGGGACTGCACTGTTCTCTGTGTGGGGAAGAACTACTCCCTGAGGCACAAGGTGATTTCACAGAAATCTGTTATGGTTCACTTCAACTAAACAGTTCAGAAATATGCAATGAGCAGTGGTGGATGTAAAAAGTAGTCACTGGGCCGTATCTTAATCCCTCTCAGTGTCTTATTCACCTCCGTCAAAGGCGGTAAGGTGTATGTAACGGTCGGCGTGTGTGTGTCCGTCTGTCTGTCCGTCTGTTAGCAGGATTACGCAAAAAGTTACAGATGGATTTTGATGAAATTTTAACTGGAGGCCACAAATAGCC
>JAPTYQ010000006.1:3992104-4002193 GCA_029814465.1 Ostorhinchus cyanosoma
AATATGTTTTTTGAGAGAAATGTTGACGTGTTCAATACTTATTTTCCCCGCTGTATATATATATATATATATATATAAAGTTTGTGTCTAGGCAGGTGATATTCAGAGTCAGACTGGACCTGTAACCATGCCACTTAACAGTGTTTTCCATTGGCATCAGTTGGAATATCTCATAAATAGCTTTGCCCATGGGATGTTTGCACACTGTAGTGTTAAAGTTACTGGACCATGTACCACTGGACCAAATGTATACAAACACAGACATACACACAGTTGAGTGAGCTCGGTTTGAGATTGAAGAGGACGGTGCATTAAACAAACCAAGTCCCCTGCAGATGTTTATAAGTACAAAGGAAACCCTAGGGCACTGGTGAGATGTATTTCTGTGTTTTGATGGCAGTAGTAGTACTAGTAGTAGTAGTAGTACTAGTAGTAGTACTAGTAGTAGTAGTAGTAGTACTAGTAGTAGTAGTAGTAGTAGTAGTAGTAGTAATGGTAGTACTCTTGTGCTCAGGAGGAGAATTTTCTTCTTTCCAAGTCTGTCATTGGAATTCTGTGTTTGAGTACTCCAGAGTGTTTCGATGGTAACCTGAGGTGAAAGTAACCAAAAATATAACCAAAAGATCAATCTAACACTAATACCCAATAATGCAGTTTAATGCAATATAAAAACATAAATCATATAGGCGCCATGTTTTTTGAATTATTATTATTACTATTAATATTATTATTAATAATCATTTTTATTTGTACTTACAAAATCACAACAACAAGAAACTACAAGTCACCGGAAATTGAAAAAAAAAAAAAACAATAAGCAAAAACCAAAACAAACAAATAAAAGACACTAGCCACAAGGGAAAAAAACTGACAGATGACAATAGACAAAAATCATGAGAGAAAAAAAAGACAATAGACAAAATATAGATAATATAGGTGTCATGTTTTAAAAGGAAGCTAAAAAGCCTTTTAAAGTAAGTTAGATGTGATTAGATAAAACTGGATGAAAATGAACTACACTATACCAAAAGACCCTGTGGATTTTGTCCTCTATTACTTTCATTGGAAACATAGACCAATCAGCAATGACACTATGTAATAAATGGTAACAATATTGATCATTTCAGTGGCACCTTTCACTGGGTTGGATATAGAAGCCAGTAAATGAACATTTAGTTCTTGAAGCTGATGTGTTGGAGGATTAAAAAAATGAATACCACTTTGCCTGTCAGTGGTCCTAATGTTGTGGTTTATCAGTGTATGAGAACAAACGGCATAATCAGTCACAAGCAGCAGCAACAATGACCATTTGCCAGAAGGTCTTGTGGTGGAGTCGGTAAAATCCAGTCTGTCTGAGTACCTGACAGTTTACAAACAACGCTGATACTGTGAGCCTGCCCTGTGACCCTCTTTATCCTGTTCTTCATTCAATAAAATCAGAGTTGACGTCTTATTTAAAGTCTGGTAATGGAGTGCACTTGGCAGAGGTTCTGTAGCTTCATAAGGACATTTAATGGAATTGCTCGACCGTTTTGTTTTGTTGTTTGTCACTTGTATCTCCTACTTCTGCTGAGTGCACACATGCTGCGCCAGGAGACATATTTCAATCAATAACCACTCCCACCCTCCGTAATCCGCCTTACAGTGGTAACCAAACAGAGACACCGTACAAAATATCACAGGGTCCAGGAATGCCCATTCTTCTGGCATCATTGATTTGTAAATCCTTAAGCTGCTTTTTTAACAGTTTGGTTTACAGACACTGGAAGATGCCTTGTTGAAGTTATTAAAGGCATGTAAATTAACAAATTATTTTCAGCAATTTTTAGGTAAAATCATTAATATTATTTAAATGATTATTTATTAGATTATAATAAATAATGTTATTTTATATATTATATAAAATTATTATTATTTTGACAGTAAGCGTATATTTTATTAACATTTTCAGAATATGTTGAGTCTATTTAACAACTGAAAATCCATTTTTGTTAAACTTTATCCATAAAAAAAAAAATCTTTACATAAATCTGAAGATAAATCATCCCCTCTTGAAATACACTTTTGTCTTTTCTTTGACTAAATTGGAAAAAATGACTAAAAATGTTCACCCTACGTTACTGAAAACAGCTCTTCTTTTTTTTTTTTTTAAACTACATATTAAAATGTCTTTTTCAGTTGCAGTTACAGTTGGAGTTTATCCTGTCACTGCTACTGTAGATGTTCCCTTTGTTGAAGCAGATTTTGAAACATCAAACTGTTCAGATTATCACAGTGACTTGTCAGATTAACAGGATTAACCCTGAGTGACTCGTAAATTAAGGTCAAACTCCAACTTTCCAAACACTGCGATACATGTTAGAGGTATCTGTGGATTTACCAACTCTTTTCTTATAGTTTAAAGTACATACCCAAACTTATTTTTAAAAAAATGTATAAACCAAAGAGTAAATAAAGAAAATGTTGATTTGATAGAAGTAAATATCAATGTTTTTGTCTTTTGTGAACAAGTGGTGAGTGATAAATGTAGTTTTTTTGTGTGATAATTCTAGATTAATATGTTCACTTCCATAATTAGTTGTGAATACAGCCAGACAGTTACTGTGAATTTCAGTTTAAAGTTGTATGATGATGCTCAGTGTTAATCCCCATCACAGATTATTTCTGAGAGGATGTTCTCATACGCCTCACTCTAACAGTCATCAGACCAGCTAACATCACTGACAGGAACAAAGAGCCATCAGAAATGTAAGTGAAGACACACGCCAAATCAGAAAAAAAATTATAGGAAGGCCACAATAGTCCTCTGAATGACATGAGAATAAATCCTTATTAACTTAAATTACATTATAATACCAATAAAAACTTGCCATGACTGCCCATCTGTTCATATTAAAGACCTCAGATTTTATCCAGAATAGAGTGATTCATCATTTAATCAATAAAAAGTCTGAAAACAGGTCAGGGCAACGTCTTCAGAGCTTCAAGACTGAATTTAATACTGCTTGAAGCCTGTTGAGAATCACAAATTTAAATGGAATGTTAGGTTAAAAAAAACATAAAGATACATAAATGTATTGACAGCAGAGGCATCATCGATGTCTTCATCTTGCAAAGGTCTTAAAAAAGTTTAGATTGAACTTGTTGAAACATGCAGAAACCAGGTAAAATACAAGAAAGTGAGCAGACATCAGATTTGGTAAGTTGTAGCCTGTGAATTTTGATATTTTTGCTGGAACAACAAATTAATTGATCCATTAGAATAGTTGTATTTTTTTTGTTATTCTATTAAGAATTAACTGCTTCAACTCTACTAGATTTCTTCTTTTGCATTTAGATTTTTCTGTGACAGGCTCCTCTTTGTTTTAAAACCCAAACAGCCACCGGCGACTAAAACCAAATACTTATGTAAAATTTTTAATACTGTTGATCCATTAAACATATGTAAACAATTGGTGTAAAATCCAGTTTGTCATCTTTTCATGGTCATCAGATATGACCCATTTGGACGTTTAGACTCCGTAGTGAACGTGGAAACACCGTCATCTTCTACAACATTGATTCACTGGTAAAACCCATGGAGTTGGATCAATGTCAGTGGATAGAGACACTTGTTTTATGTTCAGTTATAGAAATCTTTGCTGAAAAAAGTTACTTTTTGTTGAATTTTCTCTGTTTCTGATATAAAAGTCCTCAACTTTAATCTGAGCTTTTATGAACATCTACATGATCAGTGAATTAAATATAAGAAAATACATGATTTTCACTGGGGAAAAAAAAAAGCAAAATACAGAGGATGATATACGAATAAATGGTGATAAATCAGTTCAGAAAGATTAAATTGATAGAAAAATTTATTTGGGAACTGCCACAAAGGTAGCACTGGGTCTTTATGGATTAAATGAAAAACAAGAAGTTGTCGTCAGAGTTTATATAATGGATTTGTTTGATAAATAGCTTCAACATTTCAGCCATCTGGATCACAGTGTGAATCTGACTAAGCCCACTGAGACCAAACCAAAAGCCACATCTCTGCCCCCCTCTGCTGCCGAGGGGCTTTAGGGACACACTTTGGTCCACCCTTCACTGTTTTTCAGATGCTCATGTGAGGAGTTTCGGGTTCCTGCTGTTCAGCTGTGAATTTGACAGACACCATATTGCGTATAAAGCTTTGGAGTCTGTCTGGGGGCAGTCAACAGACACTTGAACTCCAATCTGTACGCAGCCAGGTTCACAGACTCCAACACTATTGGCGTGGGCTGCAGCATGCTCACAACGACTCCATCATCGATCAGTGTCATTTTAAACTGTTAATCTCAATTTGTAATCGATGTCAGTAGCTCCCCCTCCCTATCATAAACGTGTCACTCCTCATCCCTCAAACGTCTACCGTAAAAATCTTGACACTCAACCTTCTGTTATAATCTTTTGTAAGTGCTGCAGGAGGTATTTTATACAATACATGTTCAGATGATGTTTAGATAAAGGCCTGGCATGCAG
This sequence comes from Ostorhinchus cyanosoma, assembly GCA_029814465.1. NCBI lineage: Eukaryota > Metazoa > Chordata > Actinopteri > Kurtiformes > Apogonidae > Ostorhinchus > Ostorhinchus cyanosoma. The sequence continues at coordinate 3,996,605 of JAPTYQ010000006.1, forward strand.
ACACCATGTTTGGTATAGTTTGCTTTGTTCTAGCACAGATTGGAGGCCTGCAAATGGTGATATAATGACCTTTAATCAAGGCCTCATATTCGCGCCCCACTGGATATTAAAGGTGATTATTTTCATCTGACTGATTTATTTGAACCACCACATGAATTCTGTTCGCTGGTTTAAATTAAACCAAAAGGAAATCATTTCCTCTACAAAGATGTTAGGCTGTAGTTTTTTTTTTTAATTAAATCTTATATAAGATTAAATTTGTGATGTTTAAGAAGGAGCACTTAGGAGCACATTAGTCATACTCATCATAGGTTTATTTATAGTTATGTATTTTGTAACTGCATTAAACCAGTTCTTTTTTTTTGGGGGGGGGGGGGTATATTTGTTTCCTTTATGAAAGGATAGAAAATCGAGTATTTCTTAAAACCCCAGATGATATCCTCAAATGTCATGTTTGGTCAACAAGACATTTTAACAGAAAAGGAAAGAAACCAGAAAATAATCACATTTTGTTAGAGAATTTTTCTGTAAAAAATGACTTAAACCACTTCAGTCACAGTCATCTATCTACATAGTTGGCATTTTATCTAGTACATTGCAAATTATATGGTTCTTATGAGATTACAAAAAAATGATTTAGAGGTGTTAAATAATTTATCTTGTTTTAGGAGTTAATTTCTTATTTTAAGTGTTCATACATCTGTAGACTGATATTTCACTTGTTTTTAGGACCTTTTTCCTCAGATTTAGTGTTTTTATTTTGTTTTTAGACACCCCTTTTTGCAGTGTAGTTGACAACTAATCAATTAGCCTTACTAGTACAATGAGAAATGGGAGTGTACAGATTCATTATTATTATTATCATTATTACTAGTAGTAGTATTGTTATTAGTATTGTTAATAATAATAATGATAATAATAATAATAATAATAATAATAATAATAATAATAATAATAATAATAATAAAAAACCTTTTTTTTGTAAGGGGAAGTCTCTGTGATGTTAAAATTCCCTGAGAAGAGAATCTGGGCCAAAACAGGAAGTAGCACAATTAACAGGTCACAAGAAAACTAAAAATCAGTCGATAATAAAATCCAAAAAAATGTCCACCTGGAAATTAGTTGTATCGTTTAGAAGAGACTTGGACATTATATATCAGTCGAAATATTTTCACCTCCAAGTACTTTAAAATTCCTTTTCCTATTAAATAACATTTAGTGAAACCAACTCCTTAAGTTTCAGTAGTTTTATAAATGATCATCACATTTAGAGGTTCCGTAGTGAATATGGAAACACTGTCACCTTCTACAACTTTGATTCACCAGTAAGATCCATGGAGTTTGATCAATGACAGTCAATAGTGACTCTTGGTTTTATGTTCAAATATTGATATCTTTACTGAGAAAAGTCACTTTTTCTTCAGTTTTCTCTGTTCCTAATATAATAACCCTTAATTTTAATCTAAGCTTTTATGAACATCTACATGGTTGGTAATTAAATATAGGAAAGTAAGCGATTTAAATGGGGGGAAAGCATAATAAAGAGGGAAATGTTATAATAATTAGTGATAAATCACTTAAGAAAGGTTACATAAAAACAGAAAAATACACTTGGAAACTGCCACTAAAGTAGCACTGGGTCTTTATGGGTTAAAGTCCAAAACAACAGCTTCATGCTGTATTAGAGATTTGGAGTGTTGTTTGTTATATATATTGCTCAAATCAAGTTTAAATAGAAAAAAATAATGAATTAAAGTGTAATTTAGCTGTTGTGCTAAAGGTATGAGGTTTACATTATGCTGGCAGCTCAAAGCAGTTCTGTAAATAGAGTGTGTTTGCTGAAGGACCGTTTCTAAATAGTACATTTGTTATTACCGCTTAGTTTTCTTATAAAACTGATGCACAGATGAGTATTTTATGTCAATTTGTTTGCATTTTGTAATTTCCTTTGAAATGAAGGTAAACAGCTTTGCCTCCTCTTCTCCTTTAGGTAAATAGCTAATGAAATTGATTTCTTTAAGCTTATGTATCCTGATAAGGATTGCCTGACCGGATCATCTGTTAACACGGGGTCTTTAGCAATCTGTCTGCTGGGGCAGCTGTCAGAACTTGGCTTGAGTCATAGGTTTGGAGCTCCTTGGATAATAAACCCAGATTTATTTCAGGGGGTCAGTAGAATTAGACACCTAATCTGCCTATGTGCTTTTATAAGTTGACTAATCTTGATATAGACATCCGTTGTTTGGGCTCATCTGATGTTGCTTACACCATAAGCAGGTTAATGCTATAAGTGTGATTGTGGCAACCATTTGGTAGCTGAAAGCTTGTGCCTTTTTGGTTGCGCATACTTTAGTCGGATGTCAGCAGGAGAGCATTAAAGGCCAACAATTAACCATTTATGCAATCGTACTCGGTAATAACCAGAAACACTGATCCATTAAACTTCTTAACTTCTTTGTTGTGGTGCAAGTCTGAGATTTTTGGACTTGTGCTCAAGATGTGCATCAATTTGGGTATTCATCTAAGGTTGTGTGTATACTGTAGCAGTATAAACACAATGTCTTTTTATGTAAAGCATAACAAAGTTAAAAATTATCTGCTGTGTTTTATTTTCTTCTTTCTTCATTGACTTTGCAGTTATCGTGTGATTATCCCTTTTCAATCAATACAGTTGAACTCCTGTAACTGAGTTTTGTGAGCTGAGGTCTCACTAACCAGTCATAGACAAGTCAATAGCATTGATTGGTCTGCACTAGATGATAGAGTTTCAAGTAAGAGTTAAAGGAAAAGATAGTGTAAAAACCAGTCATCACCATCTGATGACTTTATGGAACTGGATCAGAGGCTTATTTTGGGCTGTATTTGTTCTTAGGTATATTGTGCATCAGGCACACATTGTCTGATGGACCAAGAGTTGTCTTTACGTTGTCTACCTGGCCTTTGTTGCCATATGTTTCACTAGCCTGCATAGTTTGCCTTAAATTAAATGATGGTTTGTTGTAAATCTGTCATGGGAAACATTTGCTTCTCATTTGGGAATAACTCTTGGGTTCGAATAGAGGTTTTGTGGCCGAGGGGATGACCTCACTACTTTAAGCACACATTAGTCTGGTATGCCACAAAAAAGAAAGTGAGCTGACTCTTCTGTGGACCAGCTGAATTATTAGCACACAAAAGCCTCTGTAGTCCTCTAGATCTACAGACCTGTGTCAGGTTGAGGACGGGGAAGGTGGAGATCACTGAGAACACTTCACAGACATCTTCTGCTTGCCTTTAGGTGGTAAATTTTCAGGTGCCAGAGTTATAGCATGAAGAGAAAGGTATCCTAACAGGTACACTTTACATTCCAGACCAGCCGCTTTGTTCAGCATCCCTCTGTCAGCCAACATTTAGAGAAAAAAAAAAGAATCCTAAACATTCAGCACATTCAGAAAGTGCACATTTATTCAAATAGAAACAGAGTTTTGGATGTGATGGATTTTTTTGTCTCATACATACTATTGTTAAGGATAAAATGTAATATACAATAAACAGGTTTATTATACAAAATGATTGTGATATTACAATGAACAGAACAGCTTCATTTAGTACAGATATCTATAAATGTACAAAGATACGAATGAGTAACTTCAGTTGAGAAAATAAGCATCTTCTTAGAACCACTATATTTTACACTTTTAAGGAAGATTTCATCAGGTAGATAGTGTTCAGTTTTTCATCCTCCTGATCCGTTTGTCTCTAGCTAGATCAGAGCTATTGTGAAGACACTGTGTCCGGCATCATGGTTGTCTTTGTTTTCTTTGTCATCTTCATCATCTTCATTAGCAATTTCAAACATCTTCTCCAACTACTGGTAGTAATTGTTGTAAGTAAGTAAAATGTATTTATATAGCACTTACTACAGAGAAACCTCACAAAGTGCTTTACAGATTAAAAGGACACAAGACAGCAACACACACAAACACACACACACACACACACACACACACACACACACAAACTTAGCAGGAGGATAGGTAGCAAGGAGGTAGGATTCATTCCAAATTTGATATGTACCTTCCTTGGAACAATGCCTACAAAGTTTGTTCACAGTTTTGAGAAATTTTGATTTTGCTTCTTTTTTTTTTTTTGAACTATTGAAATATTACAAATTTACATTTATTTATAATGAGCCATATTTGGATGCTTTATAACATGAAAATGATTACAGATATCAATATATTTATTATTGAGAACTGATAGGAAGTCATATATGGACTTTGATTGAATAAGTTGAGTTCTCCTCCAGTGAAAGTTCCACAGCTTCTATTGGGAGATTGATCTCCTACATCAACACCACAGGACTCGAACATAGAGACAGAACCTGACAACCTCACAAATTCAACTTGTTATTAATTCTTGATAGAATATGCCGGTGAGATAAAGGGCCATTGGTTCTGTTTTTAAAAAGTTATCAGATATTAAAATAAAGGTGTGATTGTCGGCCATAGTGACTAACTGCAGTTCTGAATGGTGGATGTGACACCCCCATGAGTTTACTGCACAAACTCTGGCTTCAAATCTTGTTTGATGACAACTGTAATGACAGTTGGAGTAATTCATTTTCGTCCATTCCTTTTTCAAAACACATAGTCCTCTAGAGTGTCATGAGGGTACCAGAGACTAGAACACATCCTGGATGTGTCCCCAGTTTATCATAGGGCTGATAAATACAGATGAACAACCATTCACTCTCCCATTCACACCTATGGGACATTTAGGTCGGTCAGTTAATGTTAAGTGCAGGTCCTTGAACAGTGGAAGGAAGCTCGAGTTCCCACAGAGAACCCATGCAGACAAGAAGAACAATCACAGTCCACATGGCCTCGCTGGCCAGTGCTGTTTTTTTGTTTTGATTTGAACAGTGGAAACTGCATCATGACGTAGTTAAAAATGCCTTAGAGGGCCTCTTTTACAAGTAATTCCATACTGAATGAGGATTACATCTGATTTTACAGGTTTAGCATTTATCTGATAGTGGCCTCAAGACCTGAATACTCCTTATCTCACACTCTACAGTAGAGGCAGATAAAAACACAAAAGATCCTTATTATAGCTTTGTGTTTTTTCCATTCTGGGCTTTTTTGAATGCAAAATGTATTATTACATTACAAATGACACAATAAATACATAAATATGGTACATAAATTGATTAAATATTTTCATTAATTGGTGTTTGCATGTCCTCCCCATGTCTGTGAGGGTTCTCTCTGGGTCCTCTGGCTTCCTCCCACCATCCAAAGACATGCACTCAGAGGTTAACTGGTCAACCTAAAAACTTACCTATAGGTGTGAATGTGAGGAGTGATAGGTTGTTCGTTTCCATGTGTCAGTTCTGCAATGAACTGGTGACTCGTCCAGGGTGAACCCTGACTCCGCCCATAGGTAGCAGGGATAGGCTCCAGCACCCCCTGCGACCCTAGTGAGGATAAAGCTGGTTCAGAAGATGAATGAATGAATTTAATTAATTTAATAATACATAAAATGATTACATTCAGATTTTTAAAAGGCCACGAAAGTCTTTATAAATCCTTGTTTTTATCAAATACC
>JAPTYQ010000006.1:4009819-4024179 GCA_029814465.1 Ostorhinchus cyanosoma
ATTTTCTTATTTTACAACCATCGGTTTGTTGGAGTGCATAAAAAACGATACAGAGGAAGGATTTTAAATGACTAAATGTGAAAGAATTTAGTCAATAGAGTTTTTGCATTTTATTCGTCATATTTGACATTCCTTCATACTTTATTCAACTACCAACACAGTTTTTCAATGTGAAATGACCAGTTCAAATTTTTCTAATCTTAATCTCATTTTTGTTCATTGAAACGTTTTCTCCCAAATTGCATTACATTCATATATTCAGGATATTCATTTGTTCATTATACATATTCATTCATTATATTAATTTTCTCCCAAATTTGCGTAATATGACGTTCATTTGCACTTCACTGTGTAGCAAAAAAGATGTAGATCATTTAAGAAAAAAAAGGTGTCTCAGTTAATTTAATTGCAAAAGTATGAAACAGTTGGGTGTCAAGTGTCAAGCTATTAAGGTCTTAAGTGAAAGTAATATAATCAAGGTCAAAGTGGATGAGTTATCCCAAGGCTTTAAGGTTCAACTAAGGGTCACTTATAATTAGTAGATAGCATTTAGACACCAAGTGTAGTGTTATCTACACATAACAGCTTCTGTTCTGATCTTGATAGTTATTTTAAGGTAGATAGTTAAATTATTAAATGAAAGAAATGTAATATTTGTTTGGTGAAAATAAACTAGTTAAATAATCTAAATATGTTGATGTATTAAGCATGTGGTATTATCCCTTTAACCCATCGTTTGACCCTTTGTTGCCCTCTGTGTCATAAGCTTGGGGTCATAGGTTACATGGCGTGTCAGTGCATCAGGACCTTATTAGATCTCTGTAACGGTACTCTTGTCTAATCTGGTCTCAACTTCTTTAAACTATGTTATTTTTAAAAGACTTAAGCCTCTGCAATACCCATTTGTAAGTACACTTTATGAAATATGAATAATTACAATAAATCTGCTAATAATATATGAAGTAATAATGATATAATGTTTATAGTAATGGTGGTAATTTAGCTTTTGAAATATTTTTTTTGTGTTTGTTTTTTGAGTATCCATGAGAGGTCCTTGAGTAGTATGTTCCCAATGTGCCAGTAACTCAAGTCTTTCTATTTTAGGACTTAATCTTGAAAACAGAATTGTTGAGAGTCTGATGCAGCAAATAGAATTACATTTATGTTGTGCTTGTCCACATTAGTTGCACTTAAGAATACCTTACAGTGTGTGTCATTGACCTGCACACACTAAGTAGCTGTGTTTCTAAAAAATGTCAAGAAAGTATGTCTTTTGAGATAATAAACAAGGCTGTCATGTTTTCAGAAGGTGGTGATATAGACTGTCACTAGAAGGAACATGCCTGGAGTCAGCTGATTAATCACATGAGTTTTACATGAGTAGATTTACTGATAATGTCCATTAACTCATTTTACTTCCGCCAAGGAGAATAAGTTTTCATCAGGGTTTGTCTGTCTGTTAGTAAGATAACTCAAAAAATTATGGAAGGATTTTGATGAAATTATAAAGAAATGTTGATACTGGCACAAGCAACACATGAAAAACTTTGGTGGTGGTGATGGGGGGGGGGGGTGAGCAGCGGTGCTTTTCTACTTTGTAATTATTTTTTTATTGTTTTAATGTAAGGAACAAAACAAAGAGAAATGGTCACAGGTACATTCAAATCTTTAGAAACATCCACAGATTGTGCCCTTGTGTTGTTGTAGGCAGAGGTTGTAGTTCATCATTTTCATTAAATGGATATGATTGACATTTTTTATCACCAAGGAGGTTGAGGTAGGATCCTTTTTTAGCCAATATTTGGTGATGGCCTTTTTGCCTGCAGCAAGCAGTATTCTGACCAGATATATGTCCCGTTTACATAATTCCTAAATTATGCTAAAAAAACAAAGTAGCCAATGACATATTAAAATGAACACCAAAACCTGACTGCATCAGTTTGATCATATTTCCCCTAAAGCCAACCATACCAGGACAGGACCAGAATACATGTGCTCGATCTGCTTCAAGTGATCCGCACGCCCTCCAACAAGAAAACTGAACTCCAAAAAAATGTCATTTCTTTTTTTTTTTTTATTACAGGTGTTATAAAGAAGCGGTTTGTTGTACAACTGTGAGATTTCCATCCCTCAGACCGTATCTCATTTGGTATTTCCTCTTGCAGGTCTCTATCCCATTGATTTTTTGTGTGAAAATAGATCTCATTGTCCTTTGAATTCAAAGCGTGCATTAACTCTTTTGAATGACGCAAAGCCACCCAAAGTGAATTTTCAATTTAGGAAGTGTTTTGGAATGTTGGCACTTCCATGAATATTTTCTAATGCAAACCTTCAAAATGCATATAAAATACTTTTTTATAGAATATATATTTGTTTGGTGTTTGAACAAGGGCGTGATTTTATAAGGTGAAATGGACCCTTTCTTGTGAGTCCTGAAGTTCTGAATAGTGCAATATAATAGCTTCATTTCAGCCCATCAGGAAATATATAAGGTTTGGTAGAGTCTGACTGAGGCACAGCTTGACTGAGCATCACTGATTAGAGACACTAATATTCTAAAAATGTCTTATATTTCATAATGTAGAAATTTGTATAAAATAATCATTTCTACAAGTATGACTCTATGCCGTAGATGAGTAGAAAGGCTCAAAAAGATTATCAGAGGCACGATGGTGAGTTGAGCTGTTTTCACCAACAAACTGCAAATTCCATAGTTAATTTTATTTGTTAATTAATTTTTTTTTTTGATCTGGAATCAGGTGAATTTAATCAACATATGCAGAATGGTTACAGTTTTGGTTAGGAAGTAGCTTAGACCAAAGTAAACAAAGTAGCTTAGCTGAGCTGTGGGTGTGGATCTGTGAGGTAGGACTCACTCAGTGACCAAAAATACAGAAGGATACACAAATGGTTAATGCCAAGCCATATTAAACCCTGAAAGGGTACTCTGTATTTTTATTCCACCACTGTTGAAAAACATTTTAGAACCCAAATAAAAGGACCACCTAAAAAATCTATCAAATTTAGAATATTTATAATATGTTCAGCACTTTACCTTGGCCTTTTCAGATGGAGATTAGAGGCTGTTATATTGCTTTTTTTCAAAGTCTTTGGCAAAAGTAATTGTTTTAACTCACTGAACACAGTAATTGCTGCTTTATGGATGCCTTAAGTACTTCGTTTTTCTGTTACTATTTGATTTTTTCATTATAACACATTAGTTTTGTCCAAACTAGAGGCAGAGACAACAACTCCCATGTTCTGTGAGGTAGCAAAATAATGGCTTCATTTCCTGTCGGAAAGGAAAATCTGAGGACAAGGTAAACCTCTCAAACCTCTCATTTAATGAGAGCACATTCACACATGGAATGTAAATCATACTGAGACTTTCAATATACACACACCAGCAGTGATTTATTTTCATCACTGTATGTATTATTCATATGTACAATGATGATCATTATTTAGCTCAAAATAGGTTTTATTAAGTAACTTTACATGTAAGTTATGGTAAATCATAGGTTTTTGGTGTTTTTTTTTACAAATAGAAAATACTTATGCTAATACTGTGCTGTTTATACTGTCATGAGACTAATTGTAATTCCTGGCTTCCATCCTTGCCAAACATATAAGAAGCCTGCACTACTAGCAGACATACGGTAACACTAATATAGTTTGAAAAGGAGCTCCATGGAAATAAAAGCTTATTACCATTTGACAATGTCAAAATAAGTGTTTTTTGTGACATTGTAAAATGCAAAGTCAGTATCCTAAATTAAACATGACATCAATCAGAATATGACTATGATGAAAATGCATGTTGTATCCTTATATGATCTTAGCATTACTTCTTTATTTTTAGTCATACTTTTTTGTCTCTCTCTTATGCCTTTTTTTAAAACATCAATAAATACTGTTTGCTCAAGTGCTGTAAAAGTGGGAGGCAGAATGAGGAGATGAAAGGCCACAAAGAAAAGAAAACATGTCAGTAACTGCTGCGTTGATCCCCGTGCACCAGAAATGCCACACATCAGTCAGTCATGTAGGTGGTAGAGGTGCAGCAGCAAATAACTTACCAGAGCTAAAGCCAGAGGATCATGAGAGTGCAAACATGATTATTGACAGAAACACAAAGAGTGGTTTTAAGTAGTCTCGTCCCAGCTGTGTGAAACTCCAGCTGAACGCGACTGTGTGCAAAGAGGGCGGGCAGGTGACGGTGCAGCGCTGCCCCAGCAACTGATTTTTGTACAGTTTCCTTTATTCCATTCTCTAGTGGTTTTCAATCCTGACCCAGTTTTTGAGGGACCCCTGTTGTGCTCATAATAGCTCTGTCTCTAATTAATAAGCCAGCCTGTATTTTTGTGTGCGTGCATCTGTGTGTACTGATCGCAGGGCAGCCTCATAATCCTGACATGAAGGTGTTGCAGACATGCCGTCTTAGTCTTCACCCTCCTCCTGCTTGAGTCTTTAAGCCTGATTGGCCCTGACACGCTGCCTAACACAGAATGGATTGTCTTTCTCACTGTGGACAGAGTGGGGCAGTGTTCGCCTACTTTCCCTGCTCAGACTCATCTGATTACACCAGCCACCATCATTGGCTCACTACTGTGCTTGTGTTGCCAGGTTTTACCCCAATGTCTATTGTGTCAGCCGCAATGAAGAGACATCTGTTTGTTAAGCTAATTCTGCTCATTTGCGATTCTCACAAAGCTGTCTAAAGCATGTGGCTTACCCAGAGACAACAAGGCTCTGCCATCATTCACTTCATCTTGTCCAAACAGGACGGATGAAAGAATGCTGAGGGTGAAGTTAACAGGATGGCCAAAAGGTCCCAAGACAGGGACAGATAGTTGTATCATTGGGGATTGAAGTTTGTAATAAGAAAATGAAGAGATTTGTACATGTTAGAAAAGAGTTGCTGTGTGGTTCGGAAATGCTCAGTTCTTAAAGCCCATACAAAACACGCTGGAAGTATACAGGAAATATGTAACCTATAGCCTATAGACCAAAGTGACAAGTATTTAATGGTACCTCCCTCTTCACTGAACATGTCTCGAACCCATTTTCTCAAGCAATATAAGAATTACTGTTAATCTTCTGTGCCAGCCGTTGCTTCATTCAAGACGTGTCAAACATTTCTTTTTGTATGTGCTACTTTTTTTCATGTGAGTGGAGCTCAGACTAAATACAGGCTTTCACTTGTGGAAGCTGTTTAATTCTGATATCCTTTGTGTGTGCTCCTTGAGCTTTCCACGTATTTCCTGTTTTTTTCTTGTTGTATTGTAATCAAGATTCTTGGAAATGAAAACATAAGCTCATAACAACCTTGCAAAAAAAAAACCAAAACTAAAGGCTCAGACTTTTGCACACTACTGTTTGTAGTGCTAAATGTGGGTTAGACTGTTTAACATTATATGGTGTAGGTCAGAAATCATGACATATTGGAGCCATAATAAGGATTAACCCCCCTCTAACTCTATAAATGTTATATAAACTTCAGCAGTGGCTCTGCTGCTCAGTTATGATTAACTACACCTATTAAATAAGTCATTTGCTCTTGTCAATTGCTTCCGGGTTGTGTTTTTCCAGACTGATCAAACCAGAGCTGGGTGTTAGATATTAAAGAGAAAAATACACATTTACTCCCTTTCCATGGAAATTTAATCACCTTTAGAATGATTTATTTCATTGTCGCAGTGAGAAAATTGGAAATTCATTAAATTTAAGTGTGTGATATAGTTTTTCCATGATCATCTTTCAGCATACTATAATTCAAAGTAGTCTGGGAAGGAAAAATGTCAAGACTCTTTTAACAGGCTTAAAAAGTGTACCTTATGATGGAAGATCATAGAGTAGATTTTGTGCACTGATGCTAATCACAAGTGTTTTTACAGAGTTTGATTAACTGTTGTTGAGATTGCTCTACTGCTTTAGTTCATGTCTAATCATTGGAGCAACAGACCAGCTCTCCTAACCAGGATATTTTGGCTTCACTTTTCATACCACCGTGGAACCCTGTCAAAATATCTATATTTAATCTTTTGAAGTCTTTTTGGATAGAGAAGAAGGATTGTGGGCTATTCTGGTGTTTTTGCCTCTGTAGATTTGAATAGTTTGACCATTTTACACCATATCGTTCATATTCTTGTGTAATAATTTACATGGATGCTGATATGCCCATGGCACGTTAACTGGACATAGTTTGGTCTCCGTTTGGTGGTCTTGAATATAGCACCACACAATGTAAAAAAAACAAACAAAAAAACTGTTGAGATAATTTAAAAATTTAAAGCGACCTTCTGCAGTAAAGATTTCCAGTGTTCTCAACAATGTTGCAGTTCATGGTTCCAAGTTAAGTTGTTCTGTCGTCCCAACGATACATCGTATGTTCTGCTAAAACTTGCTACATTGAATTCTTCGTTGAGCCAACAAAGATTTTTGTTCCCCAAATAATAATAATGGATTAGATTTGTATTGTGCTTTTCTATGAATGCATCAGTTCTTGTAATGGTTGCTCACACACGGCCACGGAGGAGGTAGAGCAGCTCATCCAATGACTGAAGGGTTGTTTGTTCGACTCCCGCTCTGTCCTAGTCAGGCCGTTGTGTCCTTGGGCAGACACTTCACCCTACTTGCCTCCATTGAATGCATTCATAGAAAAGCGCAAAATAAATCCAATCCATTCTTATTTGGGTAACAAAAATATTTTTTGGCTCGACAAAGAATTCAATGTAGCAAGTTTTAGCAGAACATACTATGTATCGTTGAGACGACAGAACAATTTAACTTGAATTGCAACCTCTATGAGAAAACGTAAAATCCTTACTGTTGATTGCTTTCAAATTTTTAATTATCTCAACATATTTTTTTGTTACAGTGCATAGTTCAATGTCCTCATTGTCCACATTGTTTTCTTTAAATTCATACCTGGTTGTTTTTTAATGGATTACATTTGGCTGGTTGGTGTAGTAATATATTTGACAGACATTAACATGTGTTTAATGCTGCTTTACACTAACTTCAACAACAGAGATTTCAGAAAATGCACTGTCACTGCTCTGTGCACAGCTGATGTTTGGAGCTGAGCCTGGCTGAGCTTCAGGTTGTTCTGAAACATCTACTATTATGACACTGCTTTGGCCAGCCACATAAACATGTGGAGATAGATTGTAGCCAGGCGAGTGTGTTTTAACATGGTGCCCCTGGGTGAAGACAAGTTACTGCAGTTTATTTTGAAGGCATGACACCAGCTCAGCACCTCTCTGAGTCAGAGGCTGTGATTATACTGGGCTTTGATTTTCAGTATCTGGGTTACATGACTCTTTGTTCTGGTGACATAAAGAATGACTTATGCCCTGGAGTCACACACGGGTAATTTTAAGCTTTAACAGAGTGAACTGTAGATGTTCAAATGACAAATGGTTACTTTGGTTTAATAACCATGGCTATTTGAAAAAAATGTGTTATGGAGATTGGGTAAAAGTTGTGAAAACCTGTCCATATTGTGCATGCATCAATACATTTACATGAAAGAGGATACAAGCTTAAAGACAGACCACCCTGGTAAGAGATTTCACTGACTTTTTCAGAACGTATCTTGGTGGTCATTTCCACTTGTATTTAACACTGTCCGCCTGAGAACTGATGAGACACATTTTAAACCCAACGTAAATAAGGCCAATAAGGTTTTACAAATGGTGTAATTAACAGTCATGTCTTCTCCCACATACTTGGAGTATTGTCTCTGCAGTGACTAAGTTATTGGATATGTCATATTTTTGCCAAAGGTACTGCCATCACTTGTCTTCTGTCTATCCTAATAAATCTTCACCATTCTTATCATATATTCATTCTTACCTATTCATCATTCTTAAATTCATTTAGCAGTTTTGTTTAGACAAGAATCCAATTAAATGGCCATTACGGATTTTAATTTAACTCTGTTTATTCATGGCATGGCCAGAGAATTTTGGTGCATGTATTTACATTACTGTTTGATGATGTGATAATGTAAGATCTTCCATTAAGTTCTATGCTTTAAAGGCAAGTTCTCCCAGAAAAACACATCCTTTTTCTGTTTCACAGCTTGCTCTTAACTGAATCTACATCTGATAGGAACTGTCACCAAGGGTGTCAACCCATAAAGCGTCCTGAACAAACACAGGGATTCCTCAAAATAAACACTCGCATCATCTGAACAATAACATCCCCGAACACTCTCACCTGGTGAACACACACAAACGGCACAGAGACAAACGCATGCAGAAGCGACAAGAATAAGCTGCAGAGTAAACAAGGGAGTGGAGCTCAAACTTTAGAAAAAAAAAATCTCAGGCAGCAGGGTCCGTGGGTGTCAGGGAGAACTCTACCTCTCACCCTTTGAATTGTTTTTGAACGCACATGTGTTTGCTTGCCTGTCTGTGTGTGTGAGTGTTTGCACATGAGTATGGATAAAAGTGTAATGTTTGCTCTCTTAGCCTGCTTGACAGCTGTCTCTCAGCTAAAACCCTTTCCAGTTTGGTCCTTTCAGCAGCACATAGTGCTAATGGAAAAGTAAGTATTGGAGGGAGAGACAATCTGAGAGGACTCATTAATTCGTAGTCAGGCGCTTTGTATTCTCTGACTTTGACAAATGGACTGTCATAGATCACTGTCCTAATGAATTTCCCTCCACCCGGTCAATACTGACATCATATAACAAAACGAAAGTGAGTGAATACTCAAATAAGACACCAATATGACTGTGGTGGATTAGAGTGGAGGATCCTGTGCATGAACATTAATCTTAAATTCACTGTAGATGAGATTCTATTATCAGTCACCTCAGGCTGTTCTAGGCATATGTCACTGAGTTGTATTTAATGCCTTTATTGTTTTTGCTCTGTTCAATACAAAAACTCAGTATTAAAAATGTAATGGAATCAACGTGATAAAGAGCCAGATCTACTAAAGGTTTGTTTAAAATAAACTTAACTTGTTTGTATTAAAACATGTGCAAACTTACTGCACATGCAAAAAAATGTACAAACTGATTTACTAACAGTGCACACTAAGGGTTGCATCTTTCAAAGGTGCAAAATAGTGCATCTGCATTCAGTTAGTATGTTTGCTGCGATGAATATGCAATATGGGGTGTTTGCACATAATTGTGCGTGTGCCGGGAGGCAAAAATATAAATATATGAATTTAGCACACGCAAAAGCGATTGATCAAACCAGAAAGCAATTTTGCTGATAGAAACTGTTGTTTAACATGTGTCATAGGGAGGGGTAAATAGTTTGTATGCATAATTGTACACACATGGAAGTCATTATTGTCGCAAGGAGACATCGAAACGATGAAACAAGACACAGAGAATGCATTTACATTTCTGTGCGTCTGGATCATTCCTGTCACTGTTACTATTAGTGCTGGTGTATCCCAGAGCAGTTTTTCCAGTGTATTGTCTCCAAGCAGTTGCGCACACAAAATCCTCATTTAAATAGGGTGGTCACCAAGACCACGCAGCTCAACCCCAAAATTCTAGATTGCACACGCAAATTAGTACACGCAAATTGGGATCTTAGTAGATCTAGTCCAAAGTGTATGAGCTGCAAAATAGAACCAATTAGTCATAAAATTGTCAGAATTAGAGTAAAAAGAGAAAAGAGGAAAAAGCAGTGCAATAGAGTAGGAGCAGAACATCTCTTAAAGGAAATAAATGCCAATGTATTCTGATCAAAGACGAAAGATTTCAATGTTGGTTATTACGCTCTTGTTGAAAATGCAGTGACAGTGAATTCAGATCTCTCATATCATCAAACACGTGATTCAGTAGAGTAAATGTTTTAACTGTGACATGATGAAATGCGTGACATGTTTGTTGAGTTTTGTTATTTCTAGATATGATTGGATGCTAAAAGAATAGAAGAATAAAGACAGAAAAGTACCGGTGTGTTCATTTGCATGACAGACTTTAGAACTGCCTTAAATGGGCCCTGCCTGTTGCAACACCTGTCACCTGTCTCATAAAATGGTGATTTAGTTACTGTTACATCATATCACGTGTGGTTGTAATTTCTTTGTCTATGGATAAGATGTTAAAGATCATCACAGAAGTCATCTGATTATTACAGAACCAAAAGTATTTACAAACTAGTTGTTTATTCAGGGAACTGAGATGCGTCTCCCATAGGACTCCATTCAAACAGATGAGCCTCTGGACTCTGTTTGTAGACCTTGAGGCTGTCATGTGTTTATACCCCGAGATTGGCATCTTTCGTCTTTAGTTTGAATGCCTTTGATAAAAGACAGTTTAAGGAATGTCAAACTCCAGTAATATCAGGAAACACCCTCTGATATTACTGTTTTAAGAAGGGACATAAAGGGGATGACTGACTGAGCTGAACTGATTTCTTCAGGTGGATCGATGGAGAACCTCAAAGTTTCAGCTGTGGAACAGACAAAAGACCTCTATGTGAGGAGCTATACTTGAGCTATACTAAGAAAAGCCTGAAAAGCCCTTCTACATTTTTATATGTGTTTATTAATGTTCTAGAGACCTTTCATCATTAAATTGCTATAATTTGTAAAGACTGAACTCATTTCATTTTTAGGTTAAGGCTCTGACTGCCTTTTCTTCAACCCTATGTAAACAGCTCTTAGTGCCTAAACTTAAAAACTATGCAAACACTAGTCTCTCATCATCCACCACAACTTACCTCTGCTATTTGAGGGAAGGCAAACAAGTACTAGATCTGCCTGTGACAATTCACACTGTGATTATTATGGCAGACTATGACAATATTATATTCTGTCTTTGATCATTCAATCTTCCCAACACAGACAGCCTAGAACAGGGGTGTCCAGATCCGGTCCTCGATGGCCGTTATCCTGCATGTTTTAGATCCATCCCTTTTCCAACTCACCTGATTCCAATGATCAGCCTATCACCAAACTCTGCAGAAGCCTGATAAAGACCATCAGGTGTGTTGGAAGAGGGAAACATCTAAAACATGCAGGATCGCGGCCCTCGAGGACCAGGATTGGATACCCCTGGGCCTAGAATGTGACAAATCGTCTAAACTAACATGAGTTTATTCCAGGTGTATCTGGTTTGGAATTTAGGTTTGTGCTATTGACCAACATATTTTAAACAATATTAAATGCAATGTAACAGCATAAATATGTAATAATAAAAAAGTTAGAATTTCAGCAACCTATGTGAAGCAGGTCAAATAAATATAGTTAAATAAATATAAAGATATTTAATCAATCTGTGAAAATTTACTTTGTAATTTCAAAGCTGTACTGTTTAAAAAATATAGTTGCAATAAAAATATATAAAAAGTAATAAAAGTTCCATAACCCAGATATATCACAGTAAAGTCACTAGAATCTAACAGGGGGGTTATGTATTTGCCTGGTCTTGCCCGGTGCATCTTCTTATCCCTGTTGTCATCTGTCAGTCCAGTCAGACTGTTATCTGTGTGGATGCACTAAATAGCCTGGACCTCAGGGAACCTGCACCAAAAGTGGTGTTTAACTCCTCCCTCCTCCCACCCATCCTCTGTGTTGCTCTCTCCCTCTCGCAAACGGTGTAGGGTACGTGCTCCTGCATCAGCAGACACACTGTCTTGTTAATTTCCTGATTGTGTAATTACATCAGGATGTTGTTTGTGCTATCAGAAATGTTTCTAGTCATTGTTTGGGCTGTGTGTGTTTGTGTGAGATGAGCACCAGTGATAGCAGCCGTCACCGCCACAGTCGCATCCATCAGAGATAGTGCTTTTTGTGCTCTGTGACTTATCCAGTAGCACACCCTCTCGTTCAACTATTGTACGTGTTTTGAATGATATGTACTGTCAGGAAGAGCTAAAAATTAAAGCAGTTTAAACAAGACACTTCCTCAACAGCGATATGCTCAAACTGCAGGAAAAGCAGTGTGTTTGGAGGACGAGCGGATGTTTTCCAAAGGCAGAAAGAGGACAGAGATGCTATCCATCCCATTAACTGTAATTGTGCTTGTTTAGAATTCATTTGACAAGGACTGGACCCTGTAGGAAGAAGGCAACGGAAGGGGGGGTGTCACCCTCTCACATCAGAGATGAGGCTTTGGAGCCACAAAAGGACAGGAGGTGCAAATGAATTTAGGTCATAATGAAAAGGGACCGCGTTTGCTCCTGTTACCCACCCTTCCTGGCCCTGGTGATGATAATCACTCAGATTGTTTTTCCTTCACTACGTCATGCTGAAAGCCGAGGGCTACATGACAAAGCTCCAAACAAACACTTGAGATGATAAAAGGCAGACGGCTCGTTCACACAAGTGAGAACAGTCATGAACAGGAAAGTGTGTATTGCATCTGAGACGCACTGTAGAACTTTTCTTAAAATTGGAAAACCCAAGTATGTCTTTTGTTTTCATCTTTGCCCCTTTGGTTCATACATAAGCCAGATGTTTGGGTGGATATGAACTCTGTCTTCCAACTTCCACCACATAGCAGCATGTTTACACATTTATGTTGACAATCCATCCACTTTCAAAGCAAAGAGAAAATGCCAGTGATCCCTTTAGCATTACTCTGAAAATGGTTGGTTATCAGGCACTTGCTCTGAAATAAGAAAGAGAGCCTTATCGTTGAAAGTGATAAAAGAAAATTGTGTAACACTTCTCAAGGTAAAATTCACAAAAATCTAAAACTGTATTTGACAATTCACACAAGAAGGCTAACCAACAGAGATCGAGCCTCAATATGCTGTCAAACGCCTTTCTCCAGCACTTTTTGAAGCTATATTTTGATAATTGGACAAACAATTTCAGCTAGCACAGTAGGCCTTTTAGCAGAAAATCCACGTAGGAGTACTTTGATACAAAATTGCTGTATCTAGTGGAGGTGCTGGCTGACATTTTTGTCCAATTATCAAAGCACAGCATCACAAAGTGCTGGAGAAAGTTGTTTGACAGCAGTTTTTTTGTCTGTGGACAAATTTTTTTTTTTTAATTATCAAGGATATGACTTAATGCTACTTCCTCCTCTACATGAGTTTTAAGATTGGATCTCAGACTGACTCATTACCAGACTATGGTAAAGATTATGCTAAGAGCAGGCTGTAACCTCTTAGGTGAGGGTAAGCATATTAAAATGACCTTATGGCTGTTAATAGTGAACATCCTGCCCAAATGAAGTCAAACGCTGCCTTCATGTGCTATCAGGAAGATAATTGTTTTTACTTGTGAATTTGAAATTACGTTGGTGTTGTGTTCGAGTGCTTTTGTTGTTGTAGTGAAATGAAGAATGTCTGACTTAAAATGTATCCTGCTACTTGGTTACAACAGTTTTGGACGTATTAATTCATCTGCTTAAGCACTTTTTTTGTGCAATTTGTGTTTACTATAAATGTGCAAAACCATCGGCTAACAGTAGCGGAACATTATTAAAATCATTGTTTATCATTTGCAATAAATCCCTCGTTGCTCCCATATTGAAAAGTTCAAAGGTTATTTTCATCACAGCTCTTGAATCACACATTTTTCCCAGTTCTCCAGTGGAAAATATGACGTGAGGGGCATTCGTAACTCGTATCTATATCCTAATACTGGAAGGTCTCAGAGCATCTGTTTGTGTGTGCGTGTGTGTGTGTGTGTGTGTGTGTGTGTGTGTGTGTGCGTGTGCGTGTGTGTTCGTGCGCATTGGCATGATTCTGACAAATTGAGATGTTTTTACCTGGCCAACGTGGTACCTACAGTTGAGGAATAGTCCCGTCTTCACATCAAATATCTTGGCAAGTTGATAAGACCAATATTTTCAGAGATATTAGTCTTTTTGGAATATAATTACCGTACCTTACAATCACAGAAGCAAAGTACCACACTGCATGACGGGAAATGAAGTTAAAAACAGGAACGCTGCATTTACTCCTGCTGTCCCAACATATTGGTATTAACACTGGCACCTGCAGCCATATGGCCTGTGTGTACTGAGTGATATTTGAGAGAGAGAGAGAGAGAGAGACTCTGATATGAGAGAGATAGGTAAGGTATGACCCGGTACTTACGGAGAACTCCCTCCAACCCCCACCCTGGTCTTACGAAACCCCCACCCCCGTCCATCTGTATCTCACAATTTCCCTCTGCAGTCATGCCTGGGTATTAATACTGTATATTAATTGTAGTTTACATTTTAATGAATGATTTAACAAACTATTTTTATGTCACTACTTATAAAATATGGACTCACATCTTTTCCCAAAAGTCTGCTCTCCCAAGTGTAAAAACTACCACATCTACAACCCATGGTTCCCAGGGGTCACGTAGGAGTTTACTGTAATTCCTGTAGCTGAAGACAGGATTAGTATTGGAAACACTATAGAGTTACTAAA
>JAPTYQ010000006.1:4060898-4072534 GCA_029814465.1 Ostorhinchus cyanosoma
TAAAATAATTTCTGGCCTTCTGTCAGTGTGTGCTGGTGTAATTACTTGCAGAGACCCCTGCCCTCTGCCTGTATTTTCTATTTTCCTCCTCTTTTCCTGCACTTCGGTTGTTTCTCTAAGTGTGGGCCTTTAGCAGTCAGTTTGCACATTATCCAATAACAACATTTTGCAGTGTATGCAGGAGTGACAATTATTTCTCACTTCACAACTATTTGAGCTACTGTAGGAAAGAGGAGAAACAAGTAAATATGGGCCAGTTTATAGGTGCAACATGTTACATACAATTGACTTAATATTTATTTCACATAATTTGTTATTATTATTATTTTATTATATCTAAATTAAAGTGAGAAGTGAGACATTCATTAAGAGGCTAAATGTTTAGGCATGTTGTACTTCATCTACTGCATCCCATAAACTGTGAAATGTGAACAATGTGAAATCCCAATTTGCAGGTTGATGAAAAATGGATGTAATTTCTCTACACTGCATTATAAAAACCCCATAATGTAGGTTACAGCTTGTCCCTAACACACTAGACATACTGAATTTGATTAATATGATTGTGTAAGTGTAAAATCGTTTGTTTCTTTTCATTACGATGAAGACCAAACACCCAAAGAAGCAAAAAGATTCAACACAAAAAAGTGAATATGATGTTTTATAGACAGCCACGCTACTTCTGTATTAAATGTAGAAAAAGGTTGGAGGCATTAAAATGTTTATTTATCAGGTGTGCAAAAATGTCAGTATATTCAAAAATGTTATTATGACTTTAATAAGATGAAACAAAAGGACAATGAACAAATGCAACAGGGATCATCATCATCATCACATCCACTATGTTCAGTCTTCACTACATCAGTGCTACTAACAGCCTTCGCTTTCAGCTTCGTTGGACACTCAGGCTGTTTTGTATTTGCAGCCCTGCAGAGATTTTTTCCAAGTAAGTCATTTGGGAGAGGGATTTGTGTGCAGCTCTCTTTTCCGGTACTCACCAAGGTTTAACAGCAGTTCTTTAAGCTCCCATCTGGTTTTGCCTGAGAGTACTTTGCTGTCCTGTTTCACAAGAAAATTGTTTGGAGTTGTGCATTTGGAGCCAAACTTTGACAACCAACCAGCGTACGATGGCTCAGTCTGACACTGACATCATGATGTTTTTTTCAGATGTCCGTTAAGTCCATGCAACTGGATGACAAAGACCTGATCCAAGTGTCAGGATGAGACTTACACACTAATACTCACAAGGGACGGTTGACTTTTATTTAGATTTTCTTTTTACACCAAGGCTTTTAGTGTAGTTACAAAAAGCATTCATTTTTCTACACCGTATTTTGATCCGACAAATTTCTGTACTATTAACCTATTCATCAGACGTAAGAAATCTCAGTTTGGCACATGATCAAGATTTAAAAGACTCTGGCTGGGATCACTTCTTTAAATCTGGGGTTCTCTGAGAAGCAACTAAAATCTCTCCTGGCTAAAATTGCTTAAAGGATTAGTTTAGAAATTTCGATACATTAATTTTTCCTGTTTGAGCAACAGATGGATTTCAGGATGAGAGACACAGAGAGGGTAGGAAGGTCAGAAAGTGTTGTGTAATAGGTAGACACATTATTGGTCTCATTTTTCATGAGATTTTTTGTTTCTTTCAAGCGGGAAAGAAAAATCTTCAGTGCTTTACAGGAGGTAAGATTTCAAAATATGTTTTTACACAAGTGAGTTGGGTTCTCATATTTTACAACAGCATTATCATCAGATAAAGCAGCTGATATCAGATAGTTCTGAAAAATCATGTTCTGTTCTTTAACCATATTTTTTGGATATGTTTACACAGCTTTAAAACAGAGTGTGTGTCACTTTGTGGGTCGGTTCATCCGTTCATTGACCATTCAGTTCTAATTATATTCAAAATGAATTTTCTAATCACTGAAATTATTATCTAATTTTTCTCACATGCAATGCCAAATTCAGAATTATTTTTGCATATATTCTTATGCATATATTATTCACTGTAAAAAAAAAAAAAAAAAGACATTTTATTCGTGTTGACATAGTCACTTACAGTTGGCATTGAATAGAAATCACAAAGTGCAGAAATACTGAATAGAGATGTGGCAAATGGACAGTGGGCTGATTTTTTTTAAAACTAGCAAATGCTAGTTTCCCTTTTTTGGGGGGAAGTTGATCTCGATTTATCAGTTAGGTAACCCTGCTTGAATAACTGAAGTCAGCTGATAATTTCATACACTTTATTAACACTTACTGTGTCGATGAACTGATTATTTTTACACGTAAGTCTGGGATGTTTTTAGAGGCACTCCATTGCCGGTTGAGTAATTTATTGTTTATTATATTGGTGCCAAATATCCTGGTTTGTTTTTCACTATAGACTTGCATAGAATTCATTGAAAGAGGAATTGATGTTTGTTTGTTAGTTACTTAACTCTCATTTTAAAGCCAGTAGTTTGTAATCCTGAAAGCTGTTCCATACCATTGCACTGAAAAACTGCTGTGGGGAAAAAACTACAAATTAACTGGAATTTCTCAACATGATAACGATGCAAACCAGGTCTGATGTGAATTATTCACTTTGTATGTATGCTATGTAAATTTTTTTAAACTTCAAAACAGAAAAAACTTCACTGACAGGACAACAGTGGGTCATTTCAGTTTTGAGAGGCAACGTGGGAGCGTCCAGCTGATCCAGGAGCTCTGTCTGCATCACCGTCACTTCAGATAATATTTCAACATCTCATGGAACGTTTTAAGATTGATTCCATCTGGCTTTTCTAAATCATAAGGATAGGATTGTTGTCTTAGTTGTGCTTATTTAACAGCTGCTCATGAACGTGTTTTGCATGAAAATTTGTTCTTGAGGAGAATCGGCTTTAACCCATAAGGACCCAGTGGGACATTTGTGTCAGTTCCCAAATGGGGGGGCTGCCTCGGCAGAGGTGTGCGCTCTCCAAGTGCTTTTCTAGTTAAGTGACTTATCACCATTCATTGTAATATAATCCTCTTTAGTTTGTTTTTTTTGTGTAAATTATGTATTTTCCTATATTTAATTAATTGTGTAGATGTTCATGAAAGCTCAGAGTACAGTTGAGGATCATTAAGAAAAAGTGGCTTTTTCAGCAAAACCTCTCATTAAGTGAACATAAACCCAGTGTTTCCATCCTCTGTCATTGATCCAACTCCATGGGTTTTACTGGAGAATCAATGTTGTAGAAGATGACAGTGTTTCCATGTTCACTTACTTGCCTCTGAACGTCCAAATGGGTCATATCTGATGACTATGAAAAGATGACAACCTGCATTTTACACCAATTATTTACATGGATTAGTGGATCAACAGGGATTAAACAGTTTATATAGAGGATTTTGTTCAGTGGTGGATGTTTGGGTCTTTATGGGTTAAAATATGAACGTAGACCTGTCATGAAAACAGACCAGGAAATTTGGCCATGCTGAGTACTACCGCTCTCACTTTTTCCTGACATATTTAAGTGCTCTCCAAATATAAACCGTATATCTGAGCCTGAGAAATCCGCCCTCATATATACAGTATGCTACACATCTGCATAAGTAAAAAGGAGGTCAGCTACCACTCACCCATACAGGGCTGTATGTGCTCTCTCTTAAGTGAGAAGTCCTAAAATGGCTTTGGAGTGGAAGCGGGTAATGACCATGACTGTACGTCATTACTGTCGCCCACAGTGGGGGGTTTTGGAAGCTTTGGTGAACTTCAGACTTGGGCCAAATGGTCCATATTAGCTGTCAGTCCAATGAGTCCCTGCACTGCTCAGTCCCACTTGGTACTGATAGGATGGATCCCGGATTGATAATGCGGATTGCGAGGGGTAGCCTGAGAAATCTCTGTGAGGCCGGAGAGGTGACGCTGACTTCTTGTGGTACAGAGTCGAATGGGCCGACCTATCTCTAGATCCAGGTGGAGAGCAGGATGTAGGGGTGGACGACGGGGGTATGACGGGTAGACCTCGCTGGACCGTGGCTGAATTGTAGACCCCCAAGTCAGCTTGTGATCGTGATGCAATGGATGATGTTGGGTGCGGGACAACAGGGGTGACGGGTGCAGCATTAGTGAAGTGAGCAGTGAAGGGCTGGTAGGGGAGGCCATCCATGCTGTAACGGGGGTACGGCTGCATTGAGGCCCACATGTTGCAATTTATTGAAGGGGAGTTGGTCAGGTCGTCTGTGTCCACTGCTGCAGATCCTGACTCTGTTTCCATGCCACCGTACATACAAGCTTCTCTGGAGGAGATGGCCTCGGTACAGTATGGATGAGACAACAGGGGGGACTCGTAAGTGGGAGGTGAACGGAAGTAATGCTCCTCTGAGACTGCAGATGAGGTGTCCAAATATGGACGCTTGCATCCTAGCTCCAGGTGTCGGGCATTATCTGCAAAGTGATATAGTTATCGGCATTGATTTGAATCGAACAGAACAGCAGCACATCCTGCAGTTTAATGGCTGAATACACACCTCTGTGTTTGAAGCAGTGGTAGAGGAGACTAGGATCTCTACCCTGAGGGAAGTGGTTTGAGATAGGATCTTGTGGGTCTGAATTGGACAAAGAGACCCCAGTCTCATACTGATAGGAGGAAAGGACTTGTGGATGCCCGGTCAGAACTCCTGCTCCCAGCTTCCCGAGGTGATTGTGCGAGGAGATGAGCCGTTGGCGAACCATGTTCTTTGAGATCACAGGATATTCTTTCCTATGCAACAGAAGCAAAGCAGGGTGAGGTCTGTAAATATACACATATTTTTATAGATATTTTCCTCTGTTTTTTGAGTTGTAGTCACTTAAACAAATGTGATGTGCTTGTCGATAGTGGTCCGTGTTGTTATTTCACAGAAGGCACTCGCCATTGTTAAACAGTTCATTTATTACATTTCTATTTTAATACATCTTAAATTCTTTTGGCGGTCGGTGTGGATGGCAAAGTAAGATTTTCATAGTACCGGGAAACCTGTTTCTTTATCGTACACATGACAATAAAATGCTTTGAATCTATCTATTTGAATCTTATTGATACATCAAATATTGATTGTATGTAATTGTAATTATGTGACACCTGTTTCTTCATCTGTATTTGTTTCATGTATTGGATCATCAGTGACAACTTGTGAACTGGTATCTGGCACTTTTACAGCTTTTTAGACGCAATAATAAAAGAGAAATAGACATATTTCTGCCCAGGATGAACCTAATGATGACCTTAGATAAATGCAGAAAAAATTGCTCTGAGCCATCCCAAAATTAATGCAAGTTTAATAAAATATTGGGTCCAAAAACAGGACCAAAATTGGGACATGAAAATCTACCAAGGTGTCAGTGCATTAGATCTGAAAACATGGCTGTAAATGGTTTTATATAGATTATAAATTAAGATACTGTGTTAAATGTGACGATCCTAGTGGTTTTTCTAATCCACCAGACATGCGGGTTTTTTATGAATCAGCAGTCTCATTCCAGGTTCCGTGTGTAACCCATTGTGTCCACTCACATTACATCCGGATATTTGTGTAAAATATTATTAAAAATGTGTTTTATCTGAAGTAAGTTATCTCAGTAAGTATTTATTTTTAAATTAGACCCAAAGTGCTCCCAAACTTGCTTCCCAGCATTAGGCTACGTCTTGTTTGAATTTTTAGCCCCATTACTGGTGGTAAACATTGACGTGCTAAGAGAACTAGCTACTCTGCTTTGCTGCCAGGTACACTTGTGGACACGTGGAGTACTACAGCTAAAAAAAAATTACTGCAAAAAAAAAAATATATATATATAAGACATTAGTCGGTTTGCCAATACTTTTTATACATCACATTCAGAAATGTGTTTAAACTTCTGAGCACAAAGAAAAAGGAGTTTAAAATCACAATGTGTAACATAACCTAATGCCACTATGTTGTGATATAAAGCCAGGGCTTTGTTAACGCTGTCCCAGGGCTCTAGGTAGATCTGGCATCTTCTACTATTGTTCTGCAAAGAGGATAAAAGTTAAGTGGGTTGTCTGGTTAGACACCGCATCAGTGCCTTTACAAAGCAGTGCAGTGACAGACGCTGTTTTAATGGAATACGTGCGCATGAAGAAACACATCATTGTATTAAAATGACTACAAAAGAATAGACTACATAAAAAGACCCGTCTTTGTCAAAACCTCAGTGTAGTTGCAGCTCCTCAGAGGTCGTTCTTTAAAATGGGAACACCAATAGCTGACAGAAGGAGAGACACTGCACAACTGAGAATACCTTCTGTGAGATAACAGTGCAGAAGCCTGAAAACCAACACTGCCATCTTAAAGTTTACTGATACATAAAAAGCATGTTTATAACAATCTGCACTTTAGAAAGTGTTTTTTAAAAATCCCAGTTAAAGCTGTTTGTAAGTGAATGAGTGGCTAAAACCTGCAGGACAATAACTATTTTGCAAAATATCCATATGATTGTGAAATGTGCATACAGTGGTTTTACACATACCTACAACACTGTGGGAACATATCACTAATTTAACAAAAAAAATGTTCAATAGTACATAACAGAAAGGTTTTTCATTAAAAAAATACCCCTGTAGTCTTGAAACACGCAGATCTCCTTCTTCACTCCCTCTGAATCCTTTGGCAAATGGATTGTTTTCTATCTTCAACTGCGTGATCTAGGAAAATGACAAAAGAACAAACAAACAAACAAACCCTATTTTCCTCTAAACAGTCACACGGTCAGTCTTTGGACCACCATGTAAGTCTGTTATGTCATATTCAGACAACGGTCACCATGTTTGTTATAAAATATGAAAAGCTTTATATACGGATTACAATCATACTTGTGTATGAGTATCACAGTTGTTCCTGCATCATGGATGTTGACTTTAATTTCACAAATGGACGGTTGACATACATCAGTAATGTGCGGTGAGGTTCATGGCCTGTGAGACACTGACTCTGAGTCAGATCTACAAATGCAGGAACCCAAAAGAGTATCCCACTGACAACAGTTAACAGGTTGGGTTTCAGACCTCATATCAGCTTCTTCACACATATATATACATGATGCATATTTCATTTATGTCCAAAATGAAATTTTCAGCCAAATTCTGTTGGATATGTAATCTTCCGTTTAGAGATTAAGGCGGGGCCAGAAGGAAAAAAAAAAAAGCGAATCACTGCACTTGACTTGCACTTTGCGCAGTAGCAGGAGGAAGCAGTGCATTCAGTAGCGCCCTCTGCCATGTGTGAAGTTACACACATACATTTTAGACATTCTCCAGACTATGGAAAGTCCATGCATATAATCAAAGTGTTTGAAACCATTTTATAGGTGACATACAGAGAGACCATAACGCACTCTAATGTCATGGGTGAAGCAC
Source organism: Ostorhinchus cyanosoma (assembly GCA_029814465.1). NCBI lineage: Eukaryota > Metazoa > Chordata > Actinopteri > Kurtiformes > Apogonidae > Ostorhinchus > Ostorhinchus cyanosoma. The sequence goes on from JAPTYQ010000006.1 coordinate 4,068,290, forward strand.
AGTTTGTTTTGGATGAACCAATCAAAGGTGAGGCTCGGCTCACTGGGACTCTCTTCCCTGTATTTCAACAGGAAATTCTGCAATTTTGAATTGAGAAATAATCAAAAGTATTGGAATCGCATGGAAAATAAGTGTATAGAACAGATCAGTGGACAAATATCAACATGTATTCTATTTTTAGCATTATTTGTATTTTTTTTTTTTATGATGTCAGTGAGGCTCTGCCCACCTTGACCGCACACCGCTGACATACATGTGTATGAAACATCAGACATGATGTAAACATGCCCTGGTTTTGATGTCATTCAGCAGGCCTATACATTTTGTTACTGTACCTTATGATTCTGATAAGATGTGACAGAGATGAAAGCTGTCTCATGAAAGACATGTGTGCAGTAGGCGGTGTTCTTGGATCCGAAGGCGTTGTTTTCATCTGCTTTGACTATGTGTAGTCGGGGCTGGTACTTGTGCATGGAGTTAAGGATTATCTAAAAAGAATGAAAAAACAGTACATTTCATTTAAAGCATGTCACTATTAACAGTCTATAAACATTAACTCTGGCACATACGCCCGTACAGGTTGGTCACAGTATTAGCTCCTGTTCTGCTTCTCCAAACCCTCATCTTCATTCATCCAATCAATGTTGGTTCCATACAGCAGCACAAGGAGACTGTGTTTCTTATCTCTCAGCTCTTCCACAAAGCAAGTAACTGCTATACTGAAAATTCTGATGTGAATTATTAGCTAAGGTCTTTTTTCAATGAGGCTCATGATAATAAAATGTCAAAACATCTGTTAAGACTCAAGCTGCATCTTATTTTGCCAAGAATCAAATTGTGTTCCTTAAGTTGATGTCAAGTTGATTTGGATCATTTCGATCCACATTATAGGTGCTTCAAGCCTTTAAGAAAAATGTAGCATGTCTCTGTAAGTTGTGTTTGAACCAATAAGTTTTCAGTTGGGTTGAGATCTGATGACAGTCAATGCAGTGAAAATGATTAACATCACTTTTATACTCATCTGACCATTCAGTGAATCTAAAAGGAGACCACCCCAGCTTTTCCTTAATTTGTCATGAATTTGCAATTCACCTTCTTCACCCTTTGTTCAAGTATGTTTCATTTCTGAACAATTCATTTGCTTATGATTGAACTGTGGATATAACATTTGTCCAGATTTTGCATTAAATAAATACATGCACTTTAAAGTGTTCTTGATTCATGTTTCCTGTGCATCATATCAGACGGAAGGTAGAGATGAATAATACACATTAAAAAAAAACATACTGAAATCTGGCTAAAGTATATTGCCGTTAAACGTATTACAGCTAAACAATTGCAGTGTTAACAATGAAGAGTTAACCCTTTATAGGATACTTATTGAAATGCTCTAAAATTCTAAATTTTAACCTTAGTGTGTTATTGGACATTGTCATCTTCCTCCTCTTGCCATAAAACATCTGAGCAGAACTTGCTGAAAAGTAAATACATGCAATAAAACAACTATTATAAGGTCATAAACTGACAAAAAAAAATCACTTATATTCACTATTTACAGCTTCAAAATATCTATAAAATCTCTCTGAATCACTGTATAGTGTTTCTAAAAACCTCTGAGTTTTGTGTTTTCTTTCATGAAAATCAGATATTTTCCTGTATTTAATTTGGTGATAATGTAGATGTTCATAAACGCTCAGATTCAAGTTGAGGGTTATTATACCAGAAACAGAGAAAACTGAAGAAGAAGTTACTTTTTCAGTAGACATCAACAACCAAATTAAAAAAAAACAAAAAAAACATCTATATCCACTGTCATTTATTAAACTCCATGGGTTTTACTGGTGATTCAATGTTGTAGAAGATGATGTTTTGTCCACGTTCACTACGGAGCCTCTGAACGTCTAAATGGGTCATATGTGATGACCATGAAAAGATGAATAACTGTTATGGGATCAGTGGTTTAGAAGTTATTAAACATTTCACCTCAGTAGATGGTTTTTGTTGGTGGGGGCTGTTTGGGTTTTTATGAGTTAAAGCTACAGTACTTTTTTTTCCTACAGTATAAACTGTTTTGGTTTTTTTAGCATCATGGAGAAAAAAAATTTCCCTTTTAGCATATTATACACAGCCTGGCAAAAATAGTCCTTGTCAGGATTTACCCAAACAAATAGGTAGCAGCTTCCCACTAAGTAATTACAGCAGTGATTAATATGTTTTCACTGCAACAAGTTCTTTAACTCTACATGATGCAGTGAGCAGATACAATGAGCATGAGACATCATTTTCACACATGGATTGGCACAGACTCCAGACCTGAACCACACTGAGAATTATTGGAATGCGTTGGAGAAGATTTCCTATTATGAAAAAAAAAATCTTGGCAAAAAGAAAAAGAAGAAAATAATGTAAGTATGAATAGAAATGAATGTGAAATTCACTGAGCAACTGCAAAAGCATTGCACAATAAATACCATAAACAATGCCACAGTGGGTGTGTCCTGCAGTCAAAGCCACAGCCGATCCAGTGAAATGTTTTCTGGGTTGTGTAATTCAAGTGGTCTGAGAGGACATGAGACTTCTGCATCTACTCCTTTCCTGCATTTTTGGACTGTAGAATATTTAACCTACATTTTGTCTCATTGTAGCTATTTTGAGGGGGTTAAAAACATGATTGACAGCTGTAAATACCAATCTGTACTCCAGGTCTCCCCATTGAAGCTTAGAAAAATGGTTTCCTATCTCTCCATAGCAGCACAAAACAGCATCAGGTTCATCTATATTTTTATATTTAGTCTTTTGATTTGGGCTGAGAGGAGGCAGCTGCAGAGGGAAGTGTGTATTTTCAAATGTTTGCATTTTTTCCAGTTGATTTCTGCTCTGACAGCTTTCATACATCCTTGCAGAACTAAACATAGAGTGCACGTTCTTGAAAACCCCGGCTCTGACTCATCAGGTGCACTACTGCCCCCAAAGTGCATGCCAAAGTTTTTGGACAGACGGACGGACAGATGTATGACCGACTGATGACTATGCCCTGCAGCCAGTGTGGCTGAGGGTAAAAACTGTAGCAAATAGAAAGGCGTCAGCTGACCACTACATGCAGATTTTTATTTTCATTCAGTTCCTTGGATGGATGAGCATTAATAAGCTACAACAACAACTTCCCCTTGGACTAGTGAAGCATTCTTCTACTGATTCTGATACACGTTATTAAGACACTTTTTAAAATGTCTTTTAATCGCCTGTCTGCAGGCACTGTGTAGTGTTCTGCCCTTCACTGTACCCCCCCCCCCTTATCAATTCAGTTAAGTGTTTTTATACACCTGTCTTCTCCATCACACTCAGTCCAGAGGCTGAGTATCTGTATAGCAGGTAGCATGTGTTGCGCATGCTTAGTGTTGTGGTTGTTTGGGTGGCTGCAGGTCGGCTCACTAGCATCAGTCTGCTTACCACAGCCTAGTGCTGTGCCCAGTGAAGCAGAAGCACGAGTGGGGCAGGGTCATCACTAGTCCAGCTCTGTCAGGGCCGATGAGCATCAAGCTTTTCACCTCGACTCCCCTCCTCCTTCAACAGACACTCTCCTGAGGAGCCTTCTCCTCCAGGGGGCTCCCAAAGAGAGGCAAAGGTTGAGCAGGGCACCGGGAGCCAGGCTCAGGTCAAACAGCAAACGGCCCTACGCTCACATGCCTCTGTTGCTGAGGCAGGTTGGAGACAGAGATTAGCTATTGGCTGGTTCACCAGAGGCTCTCTGTTGACCTTTGTCTGCTTTGCTGTCTGGCTGCTGTCTGAGGGTGATACTGTAGACTCCTGGGTGACACTGAATGCAGTGATCAGGGAAACCTGCCTCAGATCAGAAGAAGCTCCAGAAGAAAGCATTGGCTTTCATCTCAACACAAACTATTCAGACATCATTACTAACGTCATCTGATATGTGATTGGAAAGGAGTTTTCCTCAGACAGGAATTATTTTTCAGAGATCATTTACTACATTTACTTCAACCATTTGACCAGAGTCAAATGTTGCAAATGTTGCAACATTTCTGCAAACCGTGCATGTCTGTAAACATACTCACACCACCATTTTAGGTGAAGGGCATAATGTTCTAAAGCTTTACCTACTAATAATATTTTACAACCATGTGTCTAAAAATGGCATACATTTATAATGATAGAATAGAATAGAATAGAATAGAATAGAATAGAATAGAATAGAATAGAATAGAATAGAATAGAAGCATTATTGTC
>JAPTYQ010000006.1:4167444-4178574 GCA_029814465.1 Ostorhinchus cyanosoma
GTGTGTGTGTGTGTGTGTGTGTGTGTGTGTGTGTGTGTGTGTGTGTGTGTGTACGTGTGTGTGTGTGTGTGTGTGTATGTATATGTGTGTGTCTGTGGTGTCTCCGTCCGCCTGGGTCTGGACGTGTGTGTGTGTCCAAGTCCTCTCCAAAGCTGAGCAGTGTATTTATGACCACAGCACTTCGCTTTTTGAAGTGACAGGCTGTTTATAAAACCCAGAAGCCCTCCTGCCTCCAAACAATGCAGTTTGGGAGATAAACCCTGATTAAAGCTCAGGCTACACTTCCCCCCAAATATTCTAAATACGTACTTAAATCAGACGGGAAATACACCATAAATACCTGGCGATTTATTGAGTTACTGAGGCTGGAAAATAACTCCCAAATTTAAACACAAATACGGCGAAGAAATTAATTTATACACACAAGTATAAGGTGTATATACGCCTGGTACAATATATGTGGAATTCCTTCCTTATTATATGTATTGACTGTATTTTTAACTGTATATTTGTTCTTGTAATAGACTAATAATCACAGTGAAAATAAATACGGACTGGTTCAGGCCTGACGCGCAGCTGCCATTTAAAAACATGAAAACATGGCTTTTACTGGCTCCAAACTGGCCATCTGTAGCTCACTGTCTGTAAATACACCCAAATACTGTTGGCCATTTTAATAAAATAAAAAAAAAAAATAGAAAAAGAAAAAAATAGAATAGTGTCGGTTCACCCGAGAGCGGAACTGAACTGTGCGTAAATCTTACCTTCCGGACTTGGTAATAACCATCTCCGTGCCGAGTTTATGAAACTGGTCCCAAAGATCCTTGGCTTCCAGTGTAACTTTTGGATCGTCGTCCACTTCTTCCTCTGGTTCCAGACTTTTAATACTGCGGAGATGAGCCGCCTGATGGTGGCTCAGGGCCGGGTGGAGCCCAGCCTCCGCCGCCCCGGCCAGGCCGTGGTCGGGAATGGGTTTGGTGAGCGCCCCGGGAGGAAGGCTGAGCGCCGGGAAGAAGGAAGGCTGCGCGGCCGCGAGGAAAGCGGACATGGGGAAGTCGGTCGGCCGGTGTGCGTGGAAAGGGTGATAAGCCATTGCAGTCCCTGTAAAAACTGGATCTCTCATCGGTGCATCCACAAAAACAGAAGTGAAATAATGGATATTTTAGTGGTATTTCCCCCCCACTGGAGCCAGCGTAGGTCCGCGCTTCGCAGCAGTGAATGTGTGTGAAGCGGAACAGAAGCGTTCGGCGCCTTGTCAAACACACACCGCGTTATCAGAGGAAGAAAAGCCCCAGAGTGGGTGCTGACGGGCTTTTCCTCTGGCTCCTCCGTGGACTCCTTCAGTAGAAACGGCGCTGGGAAGGCGAAGCCCGGCTCTGCTGTGTGCCCCTCAGAGAAAAGAGCCGCTGCTGTGCTTCAGTCATCCCACACTGACTGCAGAGATGTGGCCCCGTTCACTGCAGATCTGTGACTATCTCACATGTCCTTCCTGCCTCCATCCCCAACACTAATGAACCAAGCCCCTTTGATTGCTGATTTTACGCTTTCTGGACCAATTGTGGGCCCCTATAGGCGTGGTTCTGACAGCTCCGGCCAGACTCTAGGAGAGGGGGGGGGGACAAGAAGGTGTCGGAAGCATTAGCAGTAAGAAAACATGTCAACAGAATAAAATATTAACCAATGACAGGAAAGATCGGCAAATCCCACCCCCATTTCCAAGCCAAACACCGGGTCAGCCCTCAGTTCGTGGCCGGTGGAGGCATCACCTCTCTCGGCTTGCGTTTTTCTAATGTCGCGTCCGGAGAAGCTGCCTGTGCACAGACTGACAGTCTGAAACTCACCTTAAAGCACAGGAACAGCTCGACTTTCTGTGTTTTACAACTACTCCCAACACTAAATCCACGGCCGGCACTTCATTCTCTGCATTCCGGAGAGGTTTATTCTCCAGGAGCCGCTTCTCTGTCGGTCTCTCTCTATAATAACACACTTGTAATTATTCCATATTATGGGCTGTTTTGACGCTTAGGCTGGATTTGCCTCAGTCCAGTGCAGGCGGTGTGATGTGACTCCAGTGTCAAACAGACAGGCTGAGTCTTTATCTGAGCCTTTTCCTGATCGAAGGCGGCGGCAGCAGCAGCGCAAAACAGAGACCAGGCTGGAAAAGACAAACCCAGATGAAGCATGGAGGAAAAAAAAGAGGAAACCAGATGAATGATGATGAATGAATTTGAGAGAAAAAACAGGGAGAAGGAAAGTGGTGAGTGTTCACTTCAATACAAACTCTTCCTTCTTGTTTGGCTGCAAATAAAGTTTCTGGATTTGATTTTTAATCCTAATCTCACTGTCGGTGCAGTTGTTGTGTTTTTTTCTGCTGTTTGGAGGCTCTTTGGTGCTTTTCTTATCGTTTCCACATCAAACAGTCGCAGCGATGAGATGATTTAGTGTTGGGTCTGAGAACAGAGGTCAGGCCGAGCTGCGTGTAATCTCCGACAGGTTGTATTTTGTCAAACCAAGGACAGTGCGGGACTCCGGGAGCCACTGGGTGGGGGGGTGGTGGTGGGGGGGGCAGCCTCCTGAGCTCCAGTCCGAGCCTCTTCAGTCCATCCGCAGCTCGTCTTTAAGTTGGATTGAGTTGGTTAAAGAGCCGCTCGGCGCCAGTCTGCTGCAGAAACAGCTCTTGTCTCTTTGTGTTTCCCCCGCAGTGGTGCATGTGTGAACCCCCTCCGGCTCCACATCAGCCTCATCTGCGCCTCCGCTTCCCTTCTCCTCTGCTTCGGTCACAGCTCTTGTGTCAGATGGGATGGGGCTTTTCCTCCTCAAACAGCTGCTTTCTCCGATTGTAAATATGGGCTACAGGCGATAAAAACTGAAACAAAAAGTGATAATCCTCCTGAATGACACTGTCACAGACAACTGTGCATTTCCTATTAACCCCTGGAACTTGGCCGCGTGTCTGTGGCTTCCGCTGACAGCAGAACTAAACTCTCACTGGCCATAAAAATGTCTCCAATAATATTTATAAAATCCTTATTCGGAGCACAATACATCCACATAATGCCTTTCCTAATCGATCACTAGACTTTAAAGCTATAAAACAAATTAAACCATCATGTGCTAAAGCAAAAAAAAAAAAAAAAACAGTCCTATTTCTAATGCGAATCTCCCTAAAGCAGCCTGCATGTGTCATGTGTCATTTATCAGACAGAGCTTGTTGTCAGTTCAGAATATGGGATGCTTGGGCTGCTTTCTGGGTTCCACACTTGTTGCATTGATACAGCCATGCGTAAAGAGTCCCGGGTTCAGGGCAGAGCAGAGCGCACTGCCCCTGAACGGAGCACAAACATTTTCCACGGGCCCAGAAACACATTAGATCAGACTCCAGTCCCCCGAGCATCAGCTGTTTCACACTGAGCCGCAGTAGCAGCAGAGTCAATGACAATGTGAAAAGGTGTTTGGAAAGAACCGCCGGTGGGCACAAACCTCACAGGAAACCTGCTCAGGACTAGAATGTCTTGCACGTTGCTCACAGTTTCCTTCAGTGTGAGATTGTGGTGAATATCTGCGATAATTGAGGCGGACAGCTGACTTGTTTGGAATGCTGTACCTTCAGATTTATGAAATGACAGAGATGGAGAGGCGGCTGAGCCTCCTCCTGCTGCCCACTTGTCAGACTGGTGCAGCTGCATGCACATGCGAGCTTTCTGCGGAGAAAAAGATTAGCAACATATGGAGGTGGATAACGGTTTTCCGTCGGAATACTCAACTGGATAATTGTATCAACAATGCAAGTGCAAATTAGTCACCATTTATTTGTTCTGTGCCGTCAGCGGTACAGAAATCTCCATTATGCGCGATTTAAAAGTCATTAAGTCAGGAGGAGCAGCTCTGAGCGGCTACTGGATGCACAGAAAAGCGGACTGAGCCCAGAACACATCCTGTGTAATGAAAGCAGACAGTCTGTGCACTTTAGACTGTGTTTTCTGCATAGGATGAAACTGAACAGAAGGTAGAAGGCAGAATGTGCTGGTTTTGATTCACTTCAATATGAGGCTCATCATGTGTTTTAATTACAAACTCATTGAAAAACTATCTCCGTAAATGAAGCTGTCAGAGCATGTCTGGGGCTTGAAAGGTAAACTATTGGATGGATCTGTCAGTCATTGACCCGGTTGGGGTTAATATGAATTCACTGCTTACATGACAGTTTGTTGCTGCTGTAGAAAGTTGACTAAAGCTGTTCTGTGTCCTTGGTGCGTCCGCTCAATACATGACATCTGCAGATGTGAAAATGTGCGTAAAAAGCGTCTTGTGACTCGGTAATTTGGCCCCAGTGTCAGTGATCCGGCCCAAAGACGCTCTAATTACAACAGAACGGGACCGTTTGCGCCATATTCGTCTATAATCGAGTATTGTTATTTTCTTCTTCCCCTCGACATTGTTCCTTTCTTCCTTTCATCTCTCCATCTTCTCCTCCCATCTCCCTGCATCATCTCTCCGGCTATATTTAGCGGCTAGACTGAGGCCTTGGCGCCAGACCGTTTAAGACCTGTCAAAGTCCCTCATATTTCCCCTTGTCACATGGAAACCCGGCGACCAGCGGCCTCCTCCTCCTCCTCTTGCAGCTACCAGCAGCCCTCCTCCTTTTCTTCCTCTTCCTCCTCCTCATCCTCCTTCATCTCCTCCTGCTCCTCACAAATGAAACATATCAGTTCTCACTTGTAGGAGAAGCAACGCAACCCCCACACCCTCCCTTTAAAAAAAAAAAAAAACACACAAACCAGACTATGACCATCATTATTTGGAGCAAAAGAACCAAGTGAAAGAGATGCTTTTGGAGTTTGGAGGAAATACCTGATGCATCAAAACAAACACTCCGTCTGTTCTGACAAACTCAATCATAAACTACAACCACTTAGACTCGGTTTCCTTCCAGCTCTGAGGCTTGTTTTCCTTGTGGCCTCACTCTCTGTTTGCTCAGCCATGTATCTGAGCTGAGGAGTTTATGCGGAGGCTGGAGGTGCGTGTGAGTGGCAGGTGGGGGCCAGGTGGGGGCGCTGTAGGGACCCAGGGGAACCACAGGAGTGACACAGCTGTCACATCCACGGGCAGCCACGCAGCGCCCTGCGACAAACAGCCAACAAACCACAACATGAGCTCATTCAGGCTCACATTTAGACTCTGACTAGACACAAGCAATTAAGATAAGTGTAAAACAATGACTTTCAGAAAAAAAACTATAGTTAAGTTCATGATAAAATAAAGCTGTTGGTTTTCTGTTTTAGGAAGTTTGAAGCACGAATGAAAAATGTGGTGAAAAGTGACTTAAATGGTGAAAGCACCAGAGCAGGACTGTTTCTGGGACATTATGGTCTGTTTATTCATTCATACATGAACCATAGGATCCGCACATTTACGCACAGAATGAAAAGCAGCTTTAGTTTGAAATGGATGAATGTTCCTGTGGACGCGCCTTCCTCCGTGTCTCTGAGCAGGTGAACACTCCGTGGGGTCTCGTGTGTGTGGGTCCTTTGCTTGAACAAAAAATAAGTCAGTCCATATATTACAGGTGTTTTTTTTTTGTTTTGTTTTGTTTTTTTGTTTTGTTTGTTTTGAGCGCATGCGTCAAAATTATTCCCGTAATAAAAAGTGTTTTTCTTATTGAACAAAAGCGGCCTTTAGGCTGTGAGTGCTGAAGACACTGGAAATGTGCAAAAAAAAAACAACTGTTCCTCTGTCTGGACAGGTTCATTTATCCACAAATATATTTTTGATTGGCAGACTTTAAAAAAAAAGAGCTGCGCATTGGAGTCACTTTCCTGCGCTTTTATGCGTTTTCTTCACACCGGCCTTCACAGATTCACAACGAACTCCACCAGAAATAGATCCACTCATCGTGTCCAGTGCGACTCTTACACAACAACCTGCAAAAAAAAAAAAAAAAATCCCGAGTGTCTTTCGAGTCTTGGCGAATATAATCCTCTGTATATGTCCCTGTTCTCTCCCTAAAATAAAAATCCACATTATGGACAGAATTCCCAGCAGTGCCAAACAAATACTAACAACAGACCGAGACTGAATCCTTGGTTTGTTTTCTTTCAAAGCGCAGTTCAATTCTTGTCTGATCAGCAAACACTTCTTTTATCATTACAATCCAGATGGAATTAATTATTCTTATTTTATGTTCGTTGTGATTTTTTTTTGTACCTGCAAAATAATCTCTTGTGTTTTTTTGCAGATGTGTTGACAGCGTGGAGAAATTGAATTAGCAGCTGCAGCTCCGGGAACATTGAATCATATTAGGAGCGCAGCAGTGGAGCAGAGGCTACCTGCAGGCCTCAGGGACACAGAGCCTCCACTGCTCTGCTTTCATCCACGGACAAATGCTGCTTTTTACGTGACAGCACACAGACAAGACCAAACCCTGCACAGCCCACGGACCACGCGCAAATTCAGCCAAACCAAACAGAGACCGACGACAGAGTCAAAGAAAAACCAAAGAGTTTCGATTTGATCCAAATGAAACATCAGGATCTACTTCAACTTAATTCTGTTTGTTAGTAAAACATTTGCATCATAATATTTGTAATTTGAAAATATTAAAACCTTGAATAGAATAGAATAGAATAGAATAGAATAGAATAGAATAGAAAACATTGAAGGGTCTGAAGTGACTAAAACGCGGGAGTTATTGATTTATTTCTGTTTTTATCATCATTATGCAACTAAGCAGCTAAAAACATGAATGAAACATGTTAATGGACAAACAGACAGTTCATAATGTGGAAAAGACAGAACCCAGGTGTCAAACCTACGGCCCGCGGGCCAAAACAGGCCCCACAAAGGATCCAAACGGGCCCGTGGGACGAACCAGTCAAATGCAAAAATGACACTGAAGTTATTAACAATCAAAGATGTGAAAATCCCTTTAGTTCAGGTTCCACATACAGACAGATCTGATCTAAAGTGGATCAGAACAGTAAAATACTGTCATATTAACCTACAAATAATGACAATTCCAAAGTTGTCTCTTTGTTTTAGTATAAAAAAAGTAAAATTTCATAAAAATGTTTCCATTCAGAAACTATCCTTTCACAAAAAAATATGAATAATTTGAACAATATATGAACAAAATGAAATGTCCAAAGAGAATTAAATGTAATTTTACTAATATTCTGCCTGTTACTAAATGTTTTGTGTATGTTTTTTTCCGCTGTGAAGTTGTAAATCACATGTGTAAATGTTAAACAGAAGCTCAATATTGTTAAAACTGCATTTAGATTTCTTCATATATTTCAGGTTATTTACATTTTTTATGAAACTTTTTTAGACATAAAAATAATAAGAATGTAATTTCACTTTTTTTCATTGCTATTATTTTGCTGGTCCAGCCCACTTTACGTCATATTGGACTGAATGTGGCCCTTGAACTAAAATGCATTTGCCCCCCCCCGCTCTAGAATGTATTTATATGGCTGTATAATCAGTTAGAATTCACCTATTTAAACAGATTCACTAACTATAAATGTTGTGTCTTCTCGTCTTTCAGATTAAAACACTCTTTAATTAAAAATGACCCTAAAAGGACAGAGACTGGGTTTACGACCAGTCCCATAAAAGCAAACACAGCGTTGACACTGATATATGTGTGACTTTAAGTATAAATACGACAGAAGAACGTGAAGGCTGATCCAGAAAAATCCTGCCCATGTTCCTGATTCACATCTAATCTCCATATACAACCTGTAAGAGCCGCCGCAGCACAAGTCCACATCTGCTGCTTTATCCTGGACTCACAGCAGATCTGTTTGACACAGACCAGCACTGATGTGGGAAAACAGGGAAATAGTTTGTTTTCAACAGAACTGAATATGATCGAGCTCTAAAAATCATGAATGTAGCTTTTGTTTAATTTAGAATCTTCTTCTTTCTGTTGAACTTTCATACTTTTTTTTTTCATAAAGTATATATAATGGAAAACAAATGAAGGCACCAGGTGCAATTTCAAATACAATGGAATATGATATGTTTTAAAGTATTTACATTTGTTCTTTTCTAATATTGTTGAGTCCACTTCTGTGCGTCTTATTTTCAGACATAATATCTTTGAACGTACATGTGACACTTCTTCAGTGTTAAATAATGCCTAAATCCCATATGTGTCAGTCTGTGTATTTCAGGAGGATCTCTGCTCATTCAGAACTAATTATTTGTCATATCTATGTTATGGAAAAAATCAGGAATTTTGAAGACTTCAGACCAGGATAGACCAGGAACACATTTGGACCAGAACATGTTAAAACAATGATAAGACCGAGTAGAGAAGGAGACCTGCTAAACCATTTATGTATTTACCACAAAAGATCCAGTTTTTGTATGAACTCATAATTTATATTAATTTATACAAATTGAAAATAGTGCAAAATGTCTGTAAAATTATTGCACTACAGACATTTAGTTTTGATCACAGTGGTCTATAAATAAAATGCTTCCAAAATAAAAGCAGTGAAATTTTACCGTCTGTGAGTAACTGATAAAGAAAAATTCGGTCCTAAATGCTGCTCAGCTGAAGTTTCACAAATACAAACAGTCTTGGGTCAAAATGCAAAATTGGAAAATCAACAAGAGAATGTGTTTAAGTCCAAAGGAATATTAGTGTCAGAGCTACAGATTTATGTCAAACACAGTCTGCACATGACGTACGTTCACTGTACAGGTTCTATCACTGGATCTATTATATAAATATATATAAACCAATATATATGTGTAATAACACTTTATCAAATATCTTGAAAACATCAGCAAACCAGCACTTTTGTCATTTGTTTTCCAATTAATCTTATTATACGTGCACATTTAGTCTCTGAAGCAAATCCGTTCTAAAAATGATAGACCAGTGTCATTTAATAATAATTCAGATTGAATTCCCTACAGGTCGGATCAGATTTTCTCCTTCTGTTTTAATGCCTGTGATAAGAACACATGGGTCCAGCCTGAGACGTCTGCTGGATTCTCTCTATTAACACTGTGAATGTGCTGTTGTATTAAATGTAGGGAATCCTAATGAAGTCCGGGAACATGAAGACCATCCCATCCATGAAGGTCCAGGCCTCCGTCTGTTGGAGGAACAAATATCCAAGGTATGTTTTAAGTCTGAAATTCATCCACTGTTGTGATCTTCAACTCCTGGATGTCGTGTCAACAACACTGCAGCTTTTTTCTTTCAGCTCTGATGTGGAGTTGTTTTTTTGGCACATGATTCTAGAAGCCCAGAATTATCAGTGCGCTCGAATTACTTCATTAAGACAAATGTGTTATTTTTTTATTAGTGAAGTACAAATACAACAGAGAAACGTCATGAAGTGAAAATGTAAGAGGATTATCACCAAAATGTGCTTTAAAGTATCAAACCGACAGTAGAAGTTCTGATTTATGCAGAAGGCTAAATCCTCCTGAGACCCAGCAATGATTTATTGTCCTCTGTAGGGGACAAAACTTTGACAGTTTTACGTAGAAAAAAATTAAAATACTGTCCTTTGCAAAAGATATTCCATTAAAAAAGACATAAATAAATAAAAATGATTTTAAAAATGTATCTGAAAAAACTGTTGCATTATGCAGTTTCTAATCAAGACTATTGTTCAATGTAAAAAAGCTCAACTTTTCCCTTTCCTGGGTCTCAGGAGGATATCACCTTTCAAAGTTTTATAAAAATGCAGAACAATATATGAATGTTTTTTAATCATTAATCATAATATCATCAAAATTTGTACATTTTAAAATTCATCAATGTGGAGCCGATTATATAAATATATACATATTTTTTGCACATTACTAGTATAGGACTGCATCACATCATGTTTTTATGCACACACACACACACACACACACACACACACACACACACACACACACACACACACACACACACACACACACACAGTGTCATATAAATGCATTGCAGTAAAAGACAATATTTCGAACAGTCGTGTGGTGCAGTATTGAATATAACGCTGCATAAAACTGAATTACTTAAATACAAATTTAAACTATTTCTACTCCAGTGTTGAAAATACAGTCTTGTGTTTCCTGAAGAGTCCTTTGTCAGAATCTTCCGGGTATGCTCTGATATTTAGGATGCTCATTTGAAAGTCACATGTTAAACACTGAGGACATATTTTCCTTCATTTAATGATTTGTTCTCCTGTGAACGTTTGCCATTTTGTGTCGATCCGTTTGTCACTAGCTACACATTTGACATGACAGTCCATAAGTCTGTAAAATAAAATCAAACTAAAATGATACCAAATAATATGTTACAGTTTGTCATTTGTGCAGCACTATATAACCAAAATAATGTTACAGTTTACATAATTATTGTAGCCTACATTATTCTCTACATTATTAAAACTATGTGGCAGGTTAATACCCAAAATGCTAATCCTGTCTTAAACTAATGTCAGCTGCTTATTTGCCATTTAACTGTAGTTTATGTGGTGATTTAAGTGCAGAGGGAGTTTTGAGCAGTGGCAGTTCAGGCGACATGATGAGTTTGGTGGAAATAATGCTACCCATCAGCATGGACTGGTCTGTCTGCAGTTGGTTTGACAATGAGCGAAGGAACAGCTTGTGTCAGGTCCAGCAGCAGAGAACAGCTGTCTGCTGCTGTGGCTGCAACGAGGAACCACAGCCTCAAAACACAGTCCATCGGGAAAGGAAGCAGGTTTTGTGCTCACCTGAAACTTCACTTACTAAAATAAACATCTGCTGTTTTGAGTTTATGAGAGAACATTTCTTTTCTTTTAATCTGGAGCCAGAATAAAAAAATAAAAATAAAATAATAATAAAAAAAGAATGTTTGATGGCTATAATCAAAGTTGAGAAGAGAGGGAAATTAGTCAAAGGCTGAGACATTATTATTATTATTATTGCTATTTTTTGTCACTTTTACAAACTTGTTTATGTTGTTTATATTTTATCTCTTTATTTTTCTATTGTAATGATGCATTCTGTCAGAACACACTTCAATTTCTCCCTTGGAGGAAAAACTAAAGTATATCTTATCTTATCCTATCTTATCTTATCTTATCTTATCTTATCTTATCTTATCTTATCTTATCTTATCTTATCTTA
>JAPTYQ010000006.1:4184793-4195796 GCA_029814465.1 Ostorhinchus cyanosoma
ACACACACACACACACACACACACACACACACACACACACACACACACACACACACACACACACACACACAGATGGGGGAAGGGAAGAGGAGCTGCTACACGTCACTGACTGGAATAAACATTTTTCTTCTGTCGGCGCTCCCTTTCTTATGGCTCATTCAGACACAATAGGCACACCGTAAAACATCAAACACATGTGCACAGAGTGATGGCGGGCGGAGGAAACAGCAGAGCAGAGCCGAGCCGAGGACGGTGATCTGTGTCAACAGGCCTCTGACACAACACAAGTGGTTTAACAGGATGAAACAGTCGGGGTTTACCGAACACTCGGGGGCTGAGTTTTTTGGGTTTGTTTGTTTTAAATCAGATCCTGGAAAATAAATGAAGTTTCCCACTGATCATTAACTGCATCAACACTCAAGAATGAAAGTACACTTTTTAAATTTGGTATTTGACGGCACTTCAAGAGCTGCGAACTAGGATGTTTTAAACTGACAGCAGTTCGTTTTAAGGGGTAGATACTAAATTAGTTGTTTTTGGAATGATCTTGGTGTACATAAAATAGAAAAATGCCAAATCGAAAAATATTTTTTAACCATTAAGCGATCAACCTGAGGAATAAAATGCTAGTCAAAATTGTAACTTAAGGTACATGTTAACCATTAATTAGTTAAGTTACTAGCGTTCATATTAGCAACACAACTGGTCTTTATTAGTCATTATAAGGCAGTTTTTGATTGCATGACCATATTCACAGACTGCAGGGCCAAAAGGCTTCCCTCAAAAACCTCCACTCAGAACTTCAGTTGTTGTATATGAATGATCCTTCGTATGACTCTTATATGTTGATAGTATAAGATTGAGATTCATGTAAAACAACTTACATACTTGCTATTTATAGCTTGTTATTGAGGGAAAAGCTTTATTTAATGGCATTCAGACGTGCTTTATAATGACAAATAAAAAACAAATATGCTACGAATATAGAAACTAATAAGACTCCAGTTAATGGTGAGTACCTGAAAGTGTTATCAAATGCTAATACTGTACGTTGCTGCATTCAGCTGTATGAAATGACACGTAAAGACCAACACCCCAGACAAATATGAACATCCAGTTTGGTTTGACTGTATTAGAAGGATGTTGGGTTAATGCTCTGTGTGGATGGAGGGGGGTCGGGTGGGCTTGATGGTGGTGGACCAAAGCTGAGTCTCTCAGGGGAAGTTGGTGGGGAACAAGCTGAGGGGCTGGCTGTCGTTGGTGGGCAGGGGGGAGCGGTAACCCTCGAAGGTGCGCGGGATGCTGCCACTGGTGGAACCCGAGCTGTTACTGAGGGTCTCGATGCTGCCCTCCCTCTGCAGCTCTGCAGGACGAGACACAAACACAGACATGTTACAGCAGAGGCATTCTACCTGTCGACTCAAACTCATTTCAGCTACATTAATATTAATATTGAGCTGATAATAACTGTTTAGGTTGATGATACGTGATGAAAAATAGTAGTTTTATCAAAATTTCTCCAATGTGTCACATAATGAAAACAGTCAAGTACCAAGAAATCAGATTCTGTAAGTAAAGTATTTGAATAAATAATTGACCCATTTAAGCTACGTAGGAGCTACATTCTAGACATGGTTTACAACACTTTTTTACTGAGAACTTTTGAAATGTTTAGTTCTGGCAGAAAGCTCCTTGCTTGTTTTTCATCATCACTGAAGAAGGTGCAGCTTCAGTGTCTGTCATGAGCACAGGAAGTCCACATCTGTGGGATTAAACCACATAAACTGTTATTCTAGGACACAACCAGACCCTTCAGCTTTCCAAACATGCTCTAGGTGACACTGAGCACTTCTCTGATATTTCACACTGCTCTAGAGTCCTTCAACCGACCAACATCCCTAAATGTGGACGGCCCAAAGAGCTCTGCATAAGGAACCTATTACTGTTATTACAAGCTGTAAACCATATCTGTCAATATGTGCACAGAATGGTGTGCGTGTAAATGGCAGCACAATATTAAGATTGTGATGCATGTAGTGATTGGTGATGTCCATCA
Source organism: Ostorhinchus cyanosoma (assembly GCA_029814465.1). Classification (NCBI taxonomy): domain Eukaryota; kingdom Metazoa; phylum Chordata; class Actinopteri; order Kurtiformes; family Apogonidae; genus Ostorhinchus; species Ostorhinchus cyanosoma. Next base: position 4,186,850 of record JAPTYQ010000006.1, read on the forward strand.
GGGGTCTTTCTATATTTATCTGCTGGTGTTGCTTGGTTGACACTGGTAATAACCCTGAAAATGTGCAGCAGGACGGATCCACAGGGGAATATAATGACCAGGATACAGGATTGGAAAGAGACTATGGAGTGCATTTGGTGGGCGAACTGTGGAAGTACAGTGAGTGGGGTTGTCAAACCCAAAAAGACAGCTTAAAAAAAAGAGTCCAGAGAAGGGGGTGGAATAGTTGTTTCCTGTTAGACCACTTGAATTACAATATGCTGAAAAGGAATTATGAAATCATAGACCAGTGATGCCAAAAACTATGAAGCACTAAAGCTTTAAGACAGAAACAGCAAAACTATAAATCTTCTAGATTTTATTTGTAAGGGACCATGAACAAAATGTATATAAATATTGTTATTTGAGGCATCGTACCAGAGTTAGCCTGAGGCTCATTTTCATATGCAGGTAACATGTAACAGAGCACAAAATACAACATATAAAAAATAGCAGCTAAACGCTGCCCACAAACAAACAAACGCATGAAAAAACAGATGCCTGTGAAATGGGGGATATATTTTTCAGAGTGCCAAAAACCCCATAAATCAGTCCTTTTACAATTTGCATTTGAATCGCTAATAGCTGCCAATTGTAGAGTAGCTCGAGGATGACTTTATCCCCTTCATATGTGTGTGGAGCCTTCTGAAAATGACAGAGCTCATCTGTTCTAGGGGCTCTAAAATAGTACTGATAGAGAACAAATGAGCAGGTTTTCAAACCAGAAGCCAAAGACAAGGTGATAAATGGGAACACCACCAACACCAGTGTGGACAGTCCATCTAAGTGCCAATGATGTGTGAGGTCTTTTGTTGTAGACACTCCCACTGTATTTTTTTGGCTAGTCTTTATTGGACCCAAGAAACAATTTAGTGTGAAAACAGTAGTCAACACAACCAACACACTTCTTAAAATAAATATGACTGAAAACGAAATTAAATGTCATATTAGAAGTTGCACAAAGCTATAGAAGCACCAAAAGTCAGTGTTTTTGTTAAAATATCAGGGGGAACAAATAATTCCAGTTAGATTGGGCCCTGCTAGGAAGGGGCCTTTATCCTCGCAGTGGTTCTTGATAAACTGGATAAACGTTCACACTGGTACCAACTGGAACTTTTCCACTGCACGAACTTTTCCAGGAACTTTTATTTCACCAGGTGTAATTCCACCGAAATTACTCAGGTAAAAAACGTTTCCTCAAGCCCAGTGTTCCCCTGGATAAAGTTCCTGGTAGTGGGGTAGGACTTTTCAGATTCCCCATAATTCTTGAGGGCGGGGCTATGTGCTGAAGACACTGATGCGTTCTGCACTTATATTAAGGTGTGGCTGCAAACTTGGTTATTCCATTTCTACAACCTTCACGCTGTTTGTGTTTGGATCATTTGGAAAATGGAGCAAAAATAAAAAAAAGAAGTAATGATAAATGGACGGATAATGGGGACATTTTGCCAAATATGTGATGGGTTGTAAAAACACTAAATGCCTTACATAGGATTGCAGTAATTCTGTTCATTACAAGATTCATTAAGAGTTAAAAACAGTAAAACAGCTAAAGTGTTTGCAATAAATATAGATTCATTTTAATTCACATATGCCTTGAAAACAATATAAATATAGTTAAAATGTTCATGTTACAATAATATCTTTGCCATTTCAGATAAAGTAATCCAGTCCATTAGTATGCCTGAAACGATCTGGGATTGGCTGGTGTGTCCTTATCCACCTCTAGGAGGCGTCGCCCGTTTCTCCTCCTTGCATTAAACTGCACAGAGGGAAACTACTATACATCACTCTCATGATTCTCTTTCTCCTGTTTTCAGGGGTGTAACAAATACGCTGTTGGATGTACTTGGCTCACTCCTACGAGTGCATTGCAATAATCTGTCTGTCCATTCGAATACACTCAGGATAATAAGCCTGGACCTCCCCAAACATATTTGATAAATATGACCTTTTTCCCCCTCCATTTTCCAAATGAATACACTGTTTTCAGGATATTTGACTAGCTCCTATAAGTCCATTACAACCATCTGTCTGTCCATCTGAATATGTTAAAGAGTGTATTCAGCAAATAGACTCCAAACAGCCTGAACCTCATTGAATGTAGGCCAAATGGACTCAAAACAAATTCAGTGTGACTTCAAGCAGTTGTGACTCGAAGAAGCCGAGTCTTATTTGAATAGATTTTCAGAAACTTTGGCGTGTGGTGGAAACACGAAGCATGCAGATTACCTGGAATTCTTTTACCCAGGTAAAGAAGTTTCTGGTAAGAACAGTTCCTTGGACTCTGGTGGAAAAGTGGCCAATGATCTTTTGTTAAATTTTAACAATGTTTCCCAGCCAAGTTTTTGCTAACCATGCTGAGGTTTCCAAACCAAAAAATCACAGTAAAAATGAAAACTGACTCAATAAAAGACAAATAAAATAGTGTTATGAGTGATCTGATGATGTTAAAAACCCCTGAACTTTCTGAAAAACCACTGGACTTTTTGAACATGGAGTCAACATTGGCTTCAAAAGACACGTTGGTGACAGTAGTGAAACAAATACTACAACAGGAAGGTTTCAGCACAGGTTGATAAATCTGGAGATTTGTCACCATTTATTTTGATCCAGAAGAGAGACTACGTTATGCCGGAAAAACCAGGACCAGAGCGAGAAGCAGCAGTCCAGAAGTCCATTTCATGTAACCACACTACTCAGATATACCGTAGTTGTATTGAAATGAGATGCCCTGATTACCTGCTTTTTTTAAGACTCTAAATACAGCTCTAAAATAAAAGTTATGATGTAGCTGTAATCTGCTCTGATGGACGAGTTCTTTCCAGTATCAGTTTAAAACAGTTTCCACTGCTGCAGTTTTAACTGTGCCAGAAACTAAGCAATAAATTCCTCTTGTGTTGGAGGTGACACTGAACTGCACACAGCTGTCAATCAAAGTTGTACTGCAGAACCCATCAGTGACCTTCAGATGAACACAATGGCTAATTAGCTTAAAGAGCCTTTGCAATTTCATGACATGAAACCGCATGCATGTTTAATAGGTTCTGCAGATTTCCAGATTCCTTTATGGATACTGTCTTTGCCATGGTGGGTATACAGGAAGCTTCTTACTTAGCCCAGGAAACCCAATACAAACCACAACTGTTATTATCCCGGCTAACACGCAATGTGCCACTCTGCTGTGTTATTCCAGCCCACCACCCCTCCCTCTGGTTTAATTCCCTGACACCACACAGGAGAACTGCAGTAATCCTGCAGCAACGTGCGGATTCACCCTGTTCTGTATCCTGATAATGTGCAGAGTTAATTAATTGCAAAGGGTATAAATGTCTTGCAAATGTATTTGAGTTTTTATTCTGATTCACACATGGTTCACTCAAGATATAAATAATTCTCTAGAAGGTCAATGCTTTCATTCATCAGATGTATCAGTTCTGCCAATAACTTTGTAAATGGAACTAATGTTTGTATTGCTGTATATGGTTGTGCTATGCCTTCTCTTTCAAATATATGTGCAATATCATATGATGTAGTCTACTACACATAAACAGTGCACAACACTGTGAGATACTCTCACACAAACATGTCATTGTTTGCAGTGACACATGTACTTCTGTTGAAGCATATTTATATTTTTTTATTCCAGCACCAGTGGTTATTTTTGTCACTACTGTCACACACATTGTCAAAATAATGTTCTAGACAATAGACAAGTGTTTAGTGCTCCTGTTAGGATTCTTGTTTTTGGTTTAAATAATGTTTACAATAATGTCTTATTTTTCACAAAAATTCTTTTTCCCACAGCATCAGTGTTCCTCTGTTAGATATTTTTCCATAAACTAACAATGTCCTAAATTATAATGACTTCAAGTCCAATCTCAAAGTGTAAGGGTAAAACGTAGCTGTAATTAGAAAGTGGTGCATAATAACCTTCAAATGGACGGAGGATAAAGCCAATAGTCCTATAAAACTAATCAACTATAAAGCCTGGTGTGTTAAGTTTCTCAGTGCAATACAGTGATTCAAGAAATGGCTCTAGAAAGGATGAAAGTATGGTATTTTGTTCTAGAATTTACTCTGAAGAAACAGGCATGAAAAAACAACAACAACAGAGTTATTCTCACAGGATAATAAGTGTCACACATGTGTTGCTAAGGTCTTTGGAACACCATTGAATTCATTTGGTGTCAGGATAGTAAGTAGTTAAACACTTCTAACAGGCCTGAAACCTTCAGAGTGGAATGAGCAAACGTGTCCAGATAAACTATGTTTTTACTCTATCAAAGCTGCAATCTAATGTCAAAAAGTATTTCCAGCTGTAATTGTTGTAGAAGATAAATGATACTGACTGGTAGTGGTTCATAGATCGATACTGAAATATTGATACTTCCGAACGCAGTGTTTCCTGTTCTAGAATCAATCATCATATTAAAAGGTCCATTCCTAAACTCAGAAATTTGGGATGAATGTGGATATTATCATCAACCCTGGACACAGAAGAAAATATCTGTGCTATCATAAGGCAAATAAATTACACCTGGATGATAGAAAAATGATGAAATTATTATTATTATGAAATATTCCAGCGGTCACAGTCATGTGAAGTGGAGCTTGATATGGTAAGTATTCAGTGTTCAGTTTGTGTACTGATATTTACACATATTTATGTGTGTGTGTGTGTGTGTGTGTGTGTATATATATATATATATATACACACACACACACACATATATATATATGTGTGTTTGGAGTGAGATTTGTGTTACATCACATCAATTCAATGACATATTTTCAAATCAGTGAGGTTGAAATGACTGTTGAAATGCCAAAACTCTGCATGAATCCACTTTAACTAATAATGATAATACTCTGTATGCGTCTATAAGAAGTAGTATTGATGATACCCAGTCTGAGTTTCACCTGGTGTTGGATCAGAAAGGAAATAGTAGTGACCACTGACTGGTGAGCAGCAGAACTGTGCACTTTCTGAACACACATCTGTATATAAATCTAAGTGCGCACACGCATGCGCACGCACGCACGCACGCACGCACGCGCGCACACACACACACACACACACACACACACAGACCACAGTGCTTGGGTTTATCGGTAAGAATATGGGTCATCTGTAATGATATCAATTTTCCAGCCACGGCTCCAGGCAAGCAGAGACAAGTGCTGGAGCCAGTAAGACTGATTCTTGGCTCCAGCTGCAGATCTCCGGCTCCTCACCCTGAAGCCGACAAAAACCAGTGTGACACCCAGGGGTCCAACATGAAGAACAAACTTTACTACATCACTGTCCACAGATGTAGTAACAAAGTACAAAGTGCTGTACTTCAGTAGAATTTTCAGGCCTCGGTTCTTGACTTGAGTCTTCAGTCTTATGACAGCTAATGACTTTTACTCCTTACATTTGAACAAAAATATCTGTACTTCATACTCCTTATGCTGTCAAAACAGGGCTGTTACTTTGGTTTTAATCCATTTGGGACAAAGGTAACTAGGTTAAAGCAGTGTAAAAGATGAAACAGACTTCAAATGATCAGTGGACTGCAGAGAAAGGGCATCATAATGTGAGCACAGTTGCTGAGCTTCAAAAACTGATTTGCACATCGTAGCTAAGTTAATGTTCTTTATTTTCAGTACATTACATTTTTATAATTTTTCTGAAGTGAGAATGATTAGCTATTCTTCACTCTACTCATATGATGTAAAGTTTAGTTAGGTTTGTACTAAAATGGCCAGTAGGAATGTCTTTCAAAGGTCCACTTTTGACCTTTACACCAGTAACAAATTGAATCAGTGCTTGTAATTTCCTACACAAGCATCTGCACTTCTGCCTGAGTAACCATCATGTACACTTTTACCTCTGACCGTCTGGAAATAACACAAATCAATAGATTAATTCTTCTTGTAGTTCTCTGAAGTTTGATAGCTCCTTTTCTCCTCCTCTGTTCACTTCAGTCTTTCCGTGTCTGGAAGCTGCCGGCCCCTCCCAACTACAGCTAGTCTTTTTACCAACTGCTAGCCCAGCTGGAGCTGCAGTGTTGCAGTGTTATTGCAAGCTGCTGAACACCCCAGTAAAGCCCTAAAGGCCCTTTCTAGTGCTGCCTAATCCACTTCATTGTATGACGCCTACCAGCTATTCAACCAGTCTTAACCTCTCACGCCCCTGACACAATCCCCTAGCGCTCTAATGTTGGGGATCTTTTCCACTGGGACTGATGTCACTAGGTAAAGTAATATGGTTATTTACAAGGTGGTTTTGTTCAGCGTGATGTGTAGATAATGCTGTTCTGGAGGGAAGCCAATGAAGAAATGGAAACTACTGTGGGCTTTGACTGATATGGGCTTTTAAAGGAAGGCTGATATATAATTTCTGCTTATAGACAGTGGCATATCTTTAAATACGACATTTTCAATGCCAAAAATAATACACAATTGAAGTTTGAAAGCTGATAGCAGCATCTTTACTGTAAGCATTTGGATGTGGTAGGCAGTGTTGGTCTTCTCAGAGGAAAAGCTCCTAAAGGTTCTAATTTAAAGTTGAAATATTGAAAATACTAATATCAAAATAAAATTGATTATCTCATTGAGTATCTGCTAAAAAATAAGAATTAGTGAAAATGAACTACCTTGGCTTGTAAAAAAGCTATTACAAAGAACTGGGGAAAGACAGAACCACCAACAAAGGACCAATGGATCACAATTATTGAAGAAATATATACAATGGAAAAAATAACTCCCAAACGACTACGACTAGATGAAGCACAAATGAACAAAAAATGGAATAAATGGACTGATTACAGAGCCTGGAATAGTGGAAGGACTGAATAATGGGAATGGAGTGTCCTGTAGTGGGCCCAAGCAAGGTTTGTGTGTTTGTTTTTTGTTGGTTTTGGTGACTGTGGGTTCATAAAATTTCAATAAAAACTTAAGTGAAAAAAAAAACAAACAAACAAAACATAATAAACTGCTTTGACTTTTGGAAAACCTGTTTCAAAAACAGCTAATTTCACTGATTAGATCATTTCAAGACTGTGTAGGTAGAACACAGAGCATATTAACTAGTATTAACTGGTGAAGTTGGCTACAAATCAGTGTCTAAATGCACATCTGTTGTAGATAGTATATTATATAGTACAGGTTAAACTAATAACTTAAATGTAACGCAGTTTTGTATATATACATTATTGACATATGATAACTGAGAACGTACAGCTGCAACTTAGGTGGATTTTTAATGAATGGGTTGTGACATTTTTGTAAGAAACCTTTGTAATAAATTCAATTTTTTTTTTTAATTGTCAATCATATTTCCCATTTCAAAATTCCATTCTTCTTCAGGTTTTTTTCCTCCATTTTTTTCACTCCATGTCTAAAATCTGAGCACAAATATGTTTATGATGTTTTCTATGTCAATAAATGGTTTTAAATCCAGTTGACTTGTTTATTACTTTTTCACACTATATTTTCTTATATTGCCCAATAAATACCAGAAGGATTGTAGCTTGGCTGCAGTGGCTGTGCTCCAAATAACAAAACAAAAGAATCTGTCAATTCTCAATGTATATTTTATAAAACAGAACAGGGGCAATGATATGGGAACACACCTTTTTCCATATTTTTTTTTTTTGCATTCAGGCTTGGAAAAAACTCTGATTAAATTTTTCGATAATATGTAGGAGCCCTGGTAAATGACAATAGCCTGAATTTGGATTTAAACGAACTTCTAATCATTTTTAGATGTTTACTCTTATGAACATAAGAATCTCATTACTGTCTGTGCATGTCCTGTTTTCTGTGACATAGACAGCTATTGTGGATTTGGGCTTTCCAGTGGCTTTAAATAGGATTCGACCATCATGACACATTGAAATAAAATGTTCTGTGGTGCTAAAATCTCTAATCATTTGCTGCTGATGTTGACTCTGTACATCCGCTGCGACTAGAGCTGTGTTCTGGCATAGCACCAATGGCTACACTTCAAAAGGCAGTGCGAGTCAACACAAGATACAGAGTCGAAAAGTTATCAGTGAAACAGCAGCGGATGCCTCAGCTGGAGATAGCGACAGGAGCTTTTTTGGAGTCAGGAGTCTTGGCGCACAGATTTAGATTTTTTTATTTTTTTTAATGTGTCCCCACACAGTTTGACAGACTGAGAGCACACATACAACAATGTGATGACCTGTTAATACCTCATCAGCCAATCGAACAAACAGTACACAGAAAATCATCACAAAAACAGTTCAGTGTGCACCCTGGGCTGTGAACAGGCCTTAATCCTCTTATACTGTCACACAAACACACACAGACTTCAGAAAACACACAGACTTTCAGCTTCATACAAACAAAGGAAAGCAATACTGAACTGGTAATTAGAAATGACTGTCAATTATTGTCAAGAACACAAGTACATTACGGTTGTACAATTTAATTCTATTTTGATTTAAACCTTCTCTTTTTCTTAAATAATTTCAACAGTAATAACATTACTGTTCTCACTGCAATAATTACACAGAGCTGCAAACGCACACATAGCAACTATGAAGTTAGACCAAAAACTGAAATGAGATGTAAACAAGACAGTAAATCAATAAAACATTTCTAAGCAAAGATAAAGATGCTCTAACTCCGTGGTCTCAAACCTTTTTTGGCTCATGACCCCATTTTAACATCACAAATTTAAAACTGAGACAAAAATGTATTTGTTTTTGATCATGTAATAGTTTACTATTCCATGTTACAAATAAAGGTTTTATATTATTATGGATGGAGGCAGAAAAGCCAGGTGTAGATTACTGCACAAAGTGAGAATTTTCTTTTCCTTGGTCAGGATATGTACAGTCAGTCCAGTTTATATTTACAATTAATACTGAACAAACAATAACTCAAACTC
>JAPTYQ010000006.1:4229135-4240106 GCA_029814465.1 Ostorhinchus cyanosoma
GGTTCGATACCAGTCCGACTAAAGTGTTTACATGGCTTTGAAAACTTCGATATTAGCCGAACTAAGGCAATAAGTCAATTTTCTCAAAGTGCATGTAAACAGACTGAGTGTCAAGGAGAACTCAGGTTGTTCAGGAGGCACGTACTGCACCTGCATCTCAGTAAGACACCTTATATTATTTTCTCCTTGAATGTGTCACCTAAGTGTACACATAATTGAGTACAATACTGCTAATTAGAACTATGATGTTGCAAAAGGACATGTCATTTTTTATGTGGATGCAGATATATTCCAGGGACTGATGGAAGTTGAAAATATTTGTATGGGTGTTCTCTAAAAATGTGTGGTTGTAATCAGGTCCAAACCCTACGTCAGAAACTCCACTGTGTGTGCTAACACTCACCACAGCTCTCAGCAAATGGAGACAATGCACATGATACCATCTGCCTCTGCCCATCTAAGTCTCACACTAACACAGATATACAGAGTCTCTAAACACATCCATATACAGCTTAATATGGAGGCACTTAAATACACATATATTAACGGAGAACTCCTGGCGACTGTGAATAATTCATTAAATGAAACAACTTTGACAAAACTTTAGTATCTAACACATGGGATGTATCTTGTGGGTCAGATGTGAACAGGATGACATGTTGCCTGTTGCCTTGTTCCAATAGAAAGCCACAGGAAATCAGATCTTCAGAGTCAGGGCCAAGAATGTGTTAACATTATTTTTAAGTCTTGTGGAGAAATACCACAATGAATGAAGATGAATGAAATGCCTGGTGTTCTGCATCACTGTGTACTTTATCTATTCATCTATAGCTGTAGGTCTGGAGATGGATGGGGCGTTCATGTACATAAAGCAACGATTTGATACGGCTTTTATCAATAGTAATGACTTAAAATATGAGCTTTTATGAGTTTTTTGTACGATTGAATTTCACTTTGAATGCTACAATTGGGTGGGTATCAGGTCTATGTCTTTGGCTGCAGACAGCCAATAGACAGTTTTCTATTTACTTTTGATGTATTATGGAATGCAACCAATATATATTTGACAGTACATACTCAATAATATAGAATTTCTACAGTGAGAGTGAACAAAAGGCAATACATGTTTCAGTTTGGCTGACGTATTACTGTGACTTTACTGACCAGAGGAGTCTTTGGTTTCACTTCAGACAAAGGGTATGAAGACACATTTTTGGCTACTTTTTAAATTCATATACAATTTTCATGTTCTATTTGCTTTCGTGCAGAAATAATCTTTAAATTAATGTATTAGAATAAGAACAATGACAGGTTATCATTCAATATACTTATGTTTTGCCTTACTAAGAATTTAATTATATTTTACTTCTTTATTACTACTTTATAATTCAACAAATTAAATGAAAGTCCATATATGACTTCCTATCAGTGCTCAATAGTAACTATATTTTTATCTCTAACCATTTTCATGTTATAAGTCATCAAAATAGTCCATTACAAATAACTGCATTTTTTTCATATTTCAAAAATCTGTAAAAAATTTATGAAATCCAAAATTCTCAAAACTGTACATACTTTGTAGACATTGTCCCAAGGAAGCTACATAAAACATTTGAAATGAACAAAAGAACAGCACAACAAAATAAGTCATTGAAAAAGTGCATGCTATACATGTTAATCTGTGCTTTGACCACAACTAGACAGAAGGTCAACTACAATACAGTTGGGATACTGTGGATACAGACTAGTCCATGTAGTGACAATTATCCACCCTAGTGTAATTGATAAATGGCCTTGATATCATAAAGGAGCTGTGTGTAAGAATTATGTTCTCAGTAATCATAAAATGGCCTTGAATGTTACCAGACAATAATGAATCCCGTCCATTTCAAATACGAACATCACTGACAGTAGTAGTCCAGCCAGAATATTCACAGTTGAAAAGCTGTGTCAGCTCACAACTAATGTTTATGTTATCATCTTGTGTTTCGGTCTGATGCTCCGCCCACCACCTAATCTCCCAATCACAAAGTCAGTAGTGTTTTAGCATCCAGGTTGGCAGGTCCCACTGAACTGCAGCTGGAACATTTCTGATCATAAATGTCTGTCGTTACTAAACCTAAAAGGCCTCTTTTGATTGGCAAATACATACTGACAAAGAGAGAAATACAACAAGGAGATGCTTTTGAAACATGGAGATGGCTGAAAGTGGAGAAGAATTTGAAGATTGACGCCGGCTCTCCCAGGGTCTCACCCCACCCAGGCCACGGTCTCACTGCCCAATGAGATCCACCTGGTGAAGAGACCGTGGCCCAGGCCTGGCTGAAGAGACCGCAGGCCGGTATTTATACCAGTGTAAGAATCATTGCTTGCCATGGTAGCTCTTTATAATAGACGCTCATGCTGATTCTGGTAACCCCTAGTCTGGGGGGGAGGGGCAGGGGATACCACGCTCTACAGTATTTTGAATGTGATTGTAGTACCAGTTTTGGCTACAATCCTACATGAGACTCTTTTAAATAACTTGGGTTGGGCATAAATCTACAAACTTTTGTGAGGGTATTTTTTATTTTAAATGTTTTGACCAATTCCCTCTTAGAACAACCCTTTTGACTATGATCATAACAAACTTGAACTTGCAGTATTGGGGGAACATTAAAAGAGTAGTAAGAGGTACCCGGTACAACAGAGAGATAATCTTAGATCAGAAAAGATGACCGAGGATAATATCAGTTATCACTCAACTTAAATTCATCACAGACCCAAGAAAGGGTTCTAATCAGTTTGGACGAATGCTCTGATCCACACCCTTTTGCTCATGACACACTGAAATATGGAATACTGTGTGTATTGTTTGTTATGTTTCCAACATGTTTAATGGCATGAAGAAACAGTAATCAAATAAAATGAAACATTTATTTACTGATGTAATGCTGTGTATTAACGCAATTAATTTGATTTATTCAGGGTTTGGAATGTGCATTTCAGAGATTTTTGTCTCTCCCCTACAAGTATGCAAAGATTTATTTCACCTGTGGTAATTTATTTTTTTCTCTCAATTTGTAATTAAGACCTTTAAAGCTCTTCCAATGGGCAATCAGTATGAATTCTTTTATATACAGGGAATTCAATAAACGGATGGACAACCCATATGAATAAAATCCTTTTTCATAAAACCTCAACTCCTGTCATGTGTCCTTGTCATAGCAGACAGAGACATTGCCTATATGTTACAGTGCAGAAGTGCTGTGCTATTAGATTAGTCTGAAGCGACTGAAGCCTCTCTGTCTATGAATGGACGGAAGAACCAACAAGTCCATCCCATTCCCTGTGGATGATGTCTTCAATACGCTGTGTGTGTGTATAACGGGTGTATTTGGACGTAATGTGATCAGTAATGAATTTTGTGTTGCATTAAAGGGCTGGAGGGGGTCAAGATGTAAAGAGGGGAGGGGAGTTTGCAACAACAAGAGGCGACTGACTACCAGTGTCCGGGAGTCTACAACATCTAATCTAATGAAGAAACACAGAGAGGGAGTGAGTGGGGGGCAGTGAAAAAGAGTGATGAGAAGAGAGAAAGAAAGAAAGAGAGAGAGAGAGAGAGAGCGTCTACAAATGAAGTTAAGCCCTAACAGAGAGGGGATGTATGGGGGGGTGGACAGGACTGGACATGGCTGGAGATGGTTGGGGGGTGATAGTCGATGCTAAATCCATTAGGGCCTTGTGACCCCCTTCTCCCCCTCTCTCTACTAAACCCTGTCCCTGTGGCTGCCTCTATGGAGTTACCCCCCCAAACACACATACACATTTAAATCAAAGGAACTCTTGTTCACTTAAGGAGCTGGGGGGAGAGAGCACTGCCGCTTCCTAAATGAGTTAACCATTTGGACTGTCAGGGCCAACGGCACGTCTGCAGCACACACTCACACACAAAAACATGCACACGCATGTGGACAGGAAGCCTCAAACTAAAGCAAGGCATGTGCAGATATGCCAGAAGCCACGCATGCACTCAGACAGAGCATCTGACTACAAGTGAGTGGATCCAGCACTGGACCCTGAACATGCCACACTGTTTGCTGGACAGGGAACCTACTGGAAGTGCTGCACAGCACTGCACACTTCATCATTTTCTTATCAGTTCAGTAGGTAATGATTTCACTGGCATTTTTGGGGAAACATTCCAGTTCCACATATTGTAATTCAAATGGTCTGTGAAGAACCTGTACCTCTTTTTTTGCTCACAGAACATTTCTGCTAATCACAAGTCTTTTCAGAGAGAGGAGATGTGAAAACCTTAGATAAAAGTCTTTTCCAAGAAACAACATGGTATCTCCCCTCCCCTTCTCGTGACATTTTGGCTTCATTTTTCCATAGCAGCATGAATCAGCATCACATTATCATCCATCTCTATATCTCCATATGCTTTGGTCAGAGAGCAGAGAGCTGCAGGAGGAGGATGTGATTCCTGCTCACTGAAGCTTTAAATCACACAGTGGCATCAAGTGATTTGAATGGATTGAAAGTATGAAATCATAAGACATTTTTAAAGACCAAATCAAGAAAAAAAAAGTGCAACACCACTGCCAAGTTCATCCTGATCCATTTTTGTAGAAAATAAAATCAGCTATCAGTACTGAACTGTGATAATGTTTGGCATTATTATTATATGTACTCAATAAACAAAGTCATTTAACTCAAAAGATAAAACTGGACATTTGTACAATGACATTGCGCTATAACGTTTCCACAAAATCCACATTCTGGTTGGAAACAGCGGATTTGAGATTATTATGGAACAGAGATGCTTTTGACGTGTTAGACGTGTTTTTTGTGTCTTTGTACGTTAAGCATCTGGACAAACATTACAACCGTATCAGAGTTTTTATGAGCCATTATGAGTCATCAGCACATTCCTTGTCTTTAAAAATACTGTAGAATATATCAGGTTTGCATTATAGTGTGCATTTCAAGCTCTAAAAAAGGTGATTTGTGTTGTGTGAATGTCATTATTGAAGTGAAAAAAATATGGGAAAACAGTTAGGAGAAAGTACACACAGCAGGGACTGGGATTAGCCTTGATGTACAGACAGAGTATGTCCCAAAGAATGCTGTGTGGAAACAGAAAACCCAGTGGATCTATTATCTTGTCTGTTTGCTTCTTTTTCAGTCACAATACGGCAAACCTTTCTCAGATTTTTCATCTGGTGTTTTAATAAATCCACAAAACTGCTTTGAATTAGAATGTAGATTGGAATAATCTTCACAGGTGGGATGCCACCAGGGGAAACACCTTTACGTTCTCTCTGTAATGCCTTAAATCACTGACCTACTATAACTGGCCCAGTATGTGAATAACAAAAGACAACAGAGGAATATGAAGTTATAAACCCAAGTGATCATGTGATCCTGTTCCAGTAGTAGAATTAGAATGAGACTGTGATGTCCTGACCTGTAGCAGATCCCACTATATCCCTGGAGGGGGACTCGGACATGGCGTCGGCCAGTCTCTCTCGGAGGCCTTCGTCGCTGGTGTCTGCTGAGCCGATGTTGTGCCGCGGGACACCAAAACTCTCTGGCCAGCTACCGCATACTTCTAAAAGGGTCACACCACGCCCATCAAATGGCCCTGCAGTCACAGAAACACAAACAAGGTTAGACGAGTTAGATACAGGTGTTGCACTAATGAAACAATTATTGATAGCAAATTAATAAACAGAATTATTTGTGTTATATGACTGTGTAAAACTACCTGCTGGTACAGATTGCCATTAAAACACTGTACCTCTATAACAGATATCCTGAATAATAATGTACTATGTAATGTAATTATGAAAACATCTAAATAAAGCATGTATACAACATGGGAATAGGGCTGCCATCCACATTTATAATGCTATACCATAATTTTCTGAACAGTACACCGAGCATATATTTCTACTGCTGCATCATGTAAAAGCAGAAAATATAAAATAAATCAATATGAGGTAAAAGTATATAGTACAGAGACTCTGTAATGACACTTATCCAACATTAAAGGTCCTAAATTGGGGGCAGAAGAGGAAATGTTACAGCTGGTTAAAAAAGATGTGTCATTTTTAAATAGCTCTCTTGAGAATAGAAGAGAAAAAGATAGTGTAATGACATACAGTAGACTTTTGCAGTTCTTCTGCACAACAAAGTGAGATTTCACCACGAAATGTGGTTTTAGGCTCTTGTTAAAAAGTCACATCCTAACCTTTTTAAAGCAGCTGACTGATAAACAGACAAATTATTTTTTAAAGGATTGAACTTTTCTATTTTCTCATCATCGAGACATGAAATAACTAATTACTATACAGTACTGATACATATTTGTGAAAACATCATTATGAGTATTTTTGTAACAACTTGTATCTTTGCCTTTTTTTATTATTTCACACATAACTTTTTTAAAGCACTCCATCTGTTTTTCAGAATGAAATACATCACACATGTACTTTACTGCTCTAGGACTGGAAACAAATTTACTACGCACTAGTTCAACAAGTCCAACTGATCAGCTGATTCACAGTCACAAGCTCAAAAACCTAACAAACAACTTGTAAGCACAACACAATCTTCATGCCTGTCAATCCAAATCCACGCAGACCTCCACTGCACCTTAATCTTTTCTCCTTTCTGTCTGCCGTAATTTCTGCAATCAGAGAGATCTTGTGCTCTTGGAGCCAGAAAGTCTGCAACCTGTTTCAGTGTGTGTGTGTGTGTGTGTGTGTGTGTGTGTGTGTGTGTGTGTGTGTGTGTGTGTGTGTGTGTAACAAGCCAAGCAGGCATGAAAGCAGGCATGCAGACACTTAAACAAGTGGTTTATTCTATTAGTGTGTTCATTTGACTTGGTCACTCTGCCTGCCAGCACTACAAGGTGATAAAGCCTGAAAGGGATGATTTAGCAGAGAGGTTAGTGAAGAGCTCCTGTGACTCAGCAGCCTTAACAACTATTCAAACACATGACCTCATGGACTCAGTTTCACTTTATCATCATTATCACTAGTTCAGTTCTGCAAAGCATAACAGCATCTTTACACTTGTTAACACCCAGGAAATGTGTGACAGGAGTCAGTATTTGGTCATCTACCCTGAACTAACAACTTCATCTTGCATAAAGTTGTGAAATTAATTTAAAAATAGATCAACAAACTATGTAGCAAATGGCCTTCAAAGGGTAAAGGATTCTGCATTCTGATAAGAAAAGATGTTCACCTCTGAGATAGCTGAGTGCAAAAAAGACGCCCGACACTAATGTCATTCAAACCTGCCTGAATAGCTGAAGCCTATGTTAATGAAAACTTCAGTAAACGGTATTATAAAAATACTAGAGGAGCATGAAAGCTGGTTTGCGATAGTGAAGTGCTCTCATTTTTAAAAAAATCCATTTTTACGGTTTATGTAGTTTTCATATGTGCTGAAATGCCAATAACTCTAGAAAGTCTGACACAAAAATAGCATAAACTTTGCTTAGGTACAACACTCTATAGGGATTTTTGTGTCAGCGTACACTTAATGCAAATTGGTTTATTATTTATTATTTTATTATGTTTTATTATTAGGTCCTTGAAACAGAGCAGACCACAAACCCAGAGGGTGAACAATTCCCTGTGACATTATATTTTTTTCTAAAGCAATATGTCTTGGAAATATATAATTTTAAAACTGTGCTTTATTTTGTATGATTGAAGCATTTTTGTTTGAGAGGTACAATATAGATAAAGTTGAATGAGGAATTTATTATATTTACATATGCAATAAAGATGCACTTTGCACAAAGTGTTCATGTGTTTCACACTGATTCAAAATGCCAATAACTTTTAGAGTTTCCTCAGCTCCATGATCAGTTTGACAACTAATGACTTTTGGCAAGAAATGACATGATTTTGTACTACAATTACAAAAATCCTTAAATTCTGAACATTTAAGATGACATTTTCTTTATTTTCAAGTTCACGCCAAATCGTGTCTACCTATACTTCCATCTGTGCATCTGTTTGCAAACAGTGTGTATGAAATTATTGCAGCATTTGGCACTCAATGAAAACCACACATCTCACATTTGTGGTATCTGTTAGTGAAAGAAGTTTGTCAAATCAGTGTGACACATGTACTGTATATGGAATGTGTGCAGTGCACAACTTCTGACTGGCACATCAGAAACTATCTTATTTGAGTGCTTCATTTGTGACACAGCTGGCTTTTCTCACTGAAATGATGCAAAAAACATTTAAATCCTTGAACATGTTTAACATAATTTGGAAGGACACATGCAGTATTCATGCTTATTGTAGACGCCCACACTTTGTTTCTCTCTCTCTTTCTGTCTGTCTCAGACAAGTGGACACGCACACATGCAGGAATGTTTCTCTAGTGGTCTTGTGGGTATCAGCAAAACTCGAGTGAGAAGGCAGACAGGATGACATCAAAGGAAAAAGTGAAGTACAGGACAGAAGAGATCCTCTTTTCCTGGAAAGGAAAGTATCCCTGTGCATAATTCCTGTGTGTGTGTGTGTGTGTGTGTGTGTGTGTGCATTGTAAGCACAGAAGACATGGGTGGACAGACGGCTGGTGGATATATAGGTCAAGTCTAGTTATCTAGACAAATATGTTGAAGTGTTCACTTTTATGTTAGACTGAGAATACAGCTGATATATTCCTTTAACATCGTTCTAATGTGGTACATGAATTTCTGGCTACTGTAACAGATTCTGATCACATTAAAAATGCAAAAACCACCTGTGACTGTGCACAACCCCACACAGACTTGTGTTGTTAGCTTTGAAAATGTAGATTTAATGAAATCTTAAAATACATAGACATGTAAAACCTCTGCAAATGGTCAGCTGGAGGTTTTAGTGAGCTGTACCTTTAAAGGCAATGAGCCACACTTCCCTCACTAACCCTAAGCTGTCTTGTCCAGATGGACCTTTACAGCTACAAAATTCAATTCAGTCTTTACACAGACACACACATCCAAGTTATCCAGCATTAAATCAAGCAATGTGCAGGATGTAATAACATCATATCGCCTCAAAGGCTAAATACAGGTTTATTTTTTTACACACATACTTACCCAAAAGGCCCTCATGGCCCTCTTTGATAAAAGGCCTATTGGCATTTAAGGGGAATCCTTTGAAAAATCAATCCAACAAACACTGGCTGTCTCTGAAGTGCAGCAAAGTTATCAGGAAGCTACACCACTGAGTGTGTTTGTGTGCTTTTGGAGGTCGGTCAGTGTTATCACAGCAGGGAACATGGAGACCCGTGCAGCCTCTCACCCCAGCATTAGCACCTGTCACTGGGCTGCAGCGGAGCTGAGAATGGCCAGGCCTCAGTGTATGGACACACATACACAGTAGTCTGCTTCCTGATAGCCAGTGAGCCAGGCAGATCAAAGGTTTTGACTGCGGTGGCTTTTCTGGATGATAAGAGCTTGGCAGAAGGTTAGCAGAAGCTTTAGGTTTATCAGGCCAGGCTTTGACCTATATGGGTATTTGAAGGCCGATACCGATAGCTTTACACAGAAACTACGGATCACTGATGGCTCCTATTGATGGTCTACGGCATTTGTTTCAAAAAAGTATTTACATTTAGGCAGCTGCTGAGATGGTATTTAATTTATTACATTAAAGACTCAGACCTGACTGAAACATCAGCATCACAAATATTCATTGTGGCCTGGAAATGGATGTCTAACTATTTTCAATATGTGCTTTCATTACTAACTTGCCTTGGAAAACCATAAGCAGATAATGACTGCAAATAACCAAATGTCATGTCAAGGCTACTAATCCAAACCCTGCATAATTTACTCACCAAAAAAAACATCAAGTAGAATAATCTTCTATCTAGATTACTCTTGTCTGACTTGTTTTCCATCTACATTAGGTTAGATTAAAGGAAAACTAAAGTAAAAATCACTGAGTTAAAACCAATGGGACATTTTTCCAGTGCTTTTGTTTTGCATATAACTGTACTGTATATTTTTGACCTCTCTTCTTATCAGCTGTTAATTATTTACACATTAGTTATATTGTATAAGACAAGTACATTTTCATCTGTAAAATCTCAAACTGAGGAGTTTTTAATGTATTTTCTCATATTGTAATGTTAGCGTGTTCTTTTGTTGAAAGCTCCAGGGATGAGTCTGGATTCAGATCAGTCTCAAAGTTGACGAAGTTTATTCTGATCACAAATAAGATAGACTGTGCAGAGGACTCAACAACAGAGAAGAGCCCCGAACAACCCATGAATTCCACATTTATTCCCTATGGGCAGGCTCACCCTTACAAATGGGTTGGTCTTTACCTTAGCTTTATCGAACTAGATCAGACAGATGGTTGGACCTCAACTCTAAGGAAACTTATGCTGAAAGTAAGTTTACTTCTTATTACCTATACCTGACAATACTATGTGTGTGAATGTGTTTGTATTTAGACGTGTATCTGAAGGAGGAAAAGAAGATAATTCCCTCCTACACAGACCAGTGTTTTCTGTCTTAACAGTCTTAACATACAAATTAACTATTTAAACTAGAACAGGGTAAAAGCATACATATGGTAAAAAAGAATTTAGAACCAAAACAAACTAAACAAAACAATCATACTGACTGTGTTTTTACATCTTATCACCTCTAATTTACAATCCTTTTGGGGCATATGTAAATTTGCCACTTTGTTGTGCTGACCAAGGCTTTTACCTCAAGATTCCCATCACCCACCACGAGTTACTAAACAGATTAAACTAAAGACCTCAACTGTGTATTTAAAATAATTCATCGTAATACTTAAATGTCTGAGGTAAAATAATATTTCAGTTAAGAGTAAGAAATGTCAAAACAACAGTAAAAAAAAGTTACTGTTAAAGTTAAGCAGTTACTAAGACGGTATTTTGCCTTAAAAATGACAAATTCAATATAAACTGAATACGATGCTTTTGATCTAA
>JAPTYQ010000006.1:4330103-4344970 GCA_029814465.1 Ostorhinchus cyanosoma
CTTATCTTATCTTATCTTATCTTAT
The DNA here is from genome assembly GCA_029814465.1 of Ostorhinchus cyanosoma. Lineage (NCBI taxonomy): Eukaryota > Metazoa > Chordata > Actinopteri > Kurtiformes > Apogonidae > Ostorhinchus > Ostorhinchus cyanosoma. The sequence goes on from JAPTYQ010000006.1 coordinate 4,330,129, forward strand.
CTTATCTTATCTTATCTTATCTTATCTTATCTTATCTTATCTTATCTTTTCTCTTATCTAAAAGATGCCAAAAGAGGCCAACTCTGTAAAAGTCAAAGCCTCTAAAAATAGACATTTTGGCATTAAGGTGGCTGGAGAGCTTGTGAATATCCCCTTAAAGTACTATTTATGGGTAGTTCCAACACTAAAATATGCATCAGTCTAGAAAAAGTCATATTGTTTGAGTCCCTGGCTGTGTGGTAAGTGTGTGGGTGTGTAAACATTGTGGTAACCCCCAGGCCAGGTACTGTCTGGTCTGGTATATGAGGTGGTACCGCCAGTCTCCCACTGCCTTTTAATTATGAGTGGGGGGGGTTGGAGGGGGGGGGGTACAATTTTAATGAAAATGGGCCACATCATAAAAGCAGACTTGACCAGGTTCATCCACAGTTCAGACCCAAGGACAGTAAACACGCAGATAATAAAGACCGTACCATTCACAAGTGCAAACACACCAGATAAGATTAGATTCCATGAAACTGAAGTGAACTGAGTGGGGAAAGTGGGCAAGTGTATCATCAAATAGTATGACAAACTGAAGAAATACACAATGACACAGACATAAAACAAACAAAACACTAATAAAAACAATTAATGCAAGGAGAACAACCTAGAAGATTTAGAATTGAACTGAATAGAAGACCTGAAGGAACATGTAATTCTACCCCTCAACTTTTTACTTTTATTTGAAAACTTTCCCTCTCTTAAAGGGAGACCCTTTTCACGACAAGACCCACAACAGTCTAATCTATCGTCCACTGAGCAGCTCCATCAGACTAGTTGGGGGTTAAAAAGCTTGTTCAAGGGCGGCTAAGTTGAGGTAAATGAGGAACTTCAGATTAATCCTGCTCCTCTGGTCATTTAACAGCTAACTCTCTGGTCTTTAACTTGTTTACAGACCAGGCCTAAAGAGGAATTACAACATGTAAATGCACAAAAATGTGTGTACAGTTCACACAGGATTAAAGGGTTCTAAGACAAAATAAAACACGTCTGGACTGCCTTTTCCTGTTCATGATGTAGCTCAGTGATGAGGTCTCCTACTACCAGCCTGTGATATTTAGCCTGTCATGGTTGTTAAAAAAGGTTTTCTGATCTTGGTGAAGACAAGAGGGTAAGGATGGATGGTCAGTGGATGGTCAGTTTAATGACCTCATCCAATATCTGAAACTATACAACCATGGCTTTTCAGCTGTCTGTGAGATACTTCAACTGACGCTCTAACCTTGTTAGTTGCCAAATGCTGAAATTGTAGGAAAAATAACAGAATGAAATTTCAGCTTGCATGAAGAATAAAAATACATTATAATCAGCATATACCACTGGTGTGACTGGTGTCTTGATTGAGATAAGACAAAAGTCATCAACTTAATTATAGCTACACATCCAACTACATACATAAGTTACTAACTATCCTGGTTGGCTAGCTGTTGGTCATTGCAGTCATTTGTCATACAATACAGCGTGGCTAGAAACACAATTGACAAATTTGTGACAGTCATCCCACACTTGCCTCGTGAATATTGTTATCCATAGTGTGAGAGCTCAGAAAACTACATTCCTGAGCTGATTCTAAAAAAGTTGCTTTTTATCTAAGTAATACTTATATGTGAAAGTGGTCATGATAAGTAAAAATGGTGAATTATATTGATCTCGCGAATCTATAACAGGAGCCTTTAGTGCATCTATGACAATGAGTGGCTGGAGCTGTTCTGCTATTTGAACCTTCTGCAATTCATTTGTCACCAATGTTCTAAAATACATGAACGCTAATTCTCACCCTAAACAATGGTGGGAAAAAAAGTTTCATGAGTGCCACACACTAAAGAGTGAGAATATGGCCTCAGCTACAGTACACTTGTGTTTCTCAAGAATATCAAGATGGATGGATGGAGGGAGGCTGGAGATTCATGGGATGAGAAGTGACAGCTAGAGTTCAGCCACCAACTAATTTTAACCTCCACCCATGACCATCCCTCCCTTATATTTACAGTGTGATGGGGGAGGAAATTGGTGGGAAGCTGCCCAGAAGCCCCTGACCTGAAGCAGGATGATAGCTGCTGTGTGTGTCTGGAGGGGGTCGAGGGAGAAGGCAGCATCCTGGCAGGACATTAGGGACTTGGTTCCCAGCAGTGCTTGCTGCTCTCCTACTCCGGCTCCATGAGTCTGTCCCTGCTGGGTCACTGCTGCCTTCCTCCGGGGGATTCCCGTTTTTTCCCAAGGCCATGCCCAGCTAGCTCCGACTAGCTCCTTGCCAAATGACCCAGAGTTCGACCACTTGCTTTCCTTATCTGTCCTTTCCCAGGGCTGTGGTACTCTGTCCATGTCCCCCATCTCTGTCTGTCACCCTCTCTGATGTACTGCACTGTAGTTGCTGCTTAAGGATGGACTTAATGAAGGTCTGCTCACTGAAATTACCAACAGTACGTTCTGTTGCATATGATTTACTGTATCACACACAGACCTACTTACTAACAGAGTAAATCCAAAAACATTGACTATATTGTATACCAACAGCAGCAAACGACTACTTACACATTTTACAAAAACTGAGAGTAGCATATGTGTGTTTGTTAATGTATCTTTAGTATTATATGTGTCATGCGTGTTTGAGTAAATATATTAACAGGAGGCAGACAAGGGGAATTTGAAAACTCACATGCTACACACTGTCCCTACAAGTCCTATAGACATTTTGAATCTAAACACCATAGGTGCCTATCACAAACTGTGTGAATATCTTGAAGACACCTCCAGACAGTGCATACAGAAGATGCATACATAAATAGCATATACTGCTTATACAGCTTCCCAGACGAGGATTAAGCAAAGATTAAAAGAAAATTTCAAAGATCTCCATGGAAAATAGCCATTAGTCTAGGCTTAATTCATGATAAGATGTGCAAGGCCTTGGTCCATTATCTTCTATACTGGGCTAGGCAGGGTAAAGATCTTGTGTCCCCTGAATGGAGTGCATTTACATGTCAGAGGCCACACATCCCATCAGGTTTTTCCTTTAATATGTCACCCATCTGCAGATACATATTACATTTTTCCTAATACAAATATAAATAGAACAGCTGTACAATGCTGTTTCATGTATCTATTACTGTTGGTGTAACCACATTTATTGCATATATTACATGGGCAGCCATGGATCAGGAGGCAGAGCCAATAACCGAAGGGTTAGTGGTTTGAATCCCACTCTGTTCTAGTCATGAGCCGTTGTGGGCAAGACTCTTCACCCACTGTGCCTCCAGTGTCAGTCACACCAGTGTATGAATGCATGTGAATGTTAGGTGGCGGTCGGAGGGCTGCAAACTGGCTGCCATGCCTCCGTCAGTCTGCCCCAGGGCAACTGTGGATACAAATGTAGTTTATCACCACCAGAATGTAAATGTGAGAGCGAATGAATAGTGAATCAATAATGTAAAGGGCTTTGCATGCCTTGAAAAGCGCTACAGAAATCTAATCCATTATTTTTACATTACATTGTATTACTCATAGGGTTTTTTCATACCATAAACGGCATGTGTATATTTTCCCAGATCTACTGGTTACAGTTGTTTCCCAGTTGACATCTTGCTGCAACAGTCTCAAGTTATGGGAAAATGAATAAGCAGCAAATAGCATCAAATTTTCTTGGAAGAAAGCCCCCTTCTTAGGGAACTTAGGCATTAATACTTAACTTATTTTAAGTCATTTTAACAGTCACAAGGATCAGGTCCACATCATGATATCCTTTTGTGCCTTCCTCCATTTGTCCCTTTTCTCTTTTGGATTACTGGGCTTTTATCCTGTGCAGGGATGTTAAAGGAGTCTGGACCCAATGCTGGGACCACCAATGTCTTCCTTCTGACTTTGAGGAGCTATGTTGCTCAATTTTAATGTAAACTCTCAGAAATCAGCCACAGCTTTTGTAGCTGCTCTTATAATAATAAAAAGATCATTAACATCACAACATATTCTTTATAAAACAAAGAGAAACTACAGAAAGGACCCATGAATACAAAACCAATAACTACAATTTAAATTTTAAAATCTGTCAGATAAAGTTGCTGTGTAGAGAACTGTTTTGAAGCTGAGTAATCTTTCAACAAATATAAGCTGTGATCTAATTTCAAATACTAGCAAATTTTGTCATTCAAAGACATCCCCAGACACAGATTTCCAAGAGAAGACACATCCACTAGTGCGGCCAGAAAGTCAGTGTGTATTATAGTGCACTGTATATTATTACATACATGATATAAACACTGACAAATATCACAACTGGAATTTCAATAACATTATGACTGTCAGTGTCAATGTAACATCAGCTATGGCATGTTGTATCAAATGTGTATGTATAAAACATGACCAGTAACCCCCCCCCCCAACACACACACACACACACAAACACTGCTATGGTTCCGCTCCAGAATGACAGGATGGGTCATACAGTTGAGAGGTGTCAGGATTTTCTAACAGTGGCACAGTGCTAAGATGGTTAAGTTCCCATGCTCGCTCGTGTTTACCCTGGGCTATTTCTGCACACTCACATCGTACCCGCTCATTGTAATTTCTCATGAGCCCCCCCCCCAACCACACCACCATTACCCCCCTCCCTCTCTCATCCCCGTTTTTTCTTTCCCCACTGGAGTCCTGGAGGGTTATGTGAACGGCCAGGGAGGAGGGCTGAGAAAGAGACGAGAGGAGTGTGAAAGAGGAGAGAGATGTTGTGGGGTCATCACTGAGTCATCATATTCCCTGGTAAGGTTGTGTGTATTCGTGTGTGTGTTCAGCTGTTTTTCTTAAAGTGTGTGCAAATGTCTGAGTGGGTGGTGAAGTTTGCACATTCCGGTGAACAAGTGTATTTATGTGTGTGTGGGCATGAGTTTATACATGCCTGTGTATTTTAAAATGTGTTAATGCCACTTCCTATTTGTAACACTAATACACACATGATGTTACCACATATTATTAGAGACTATTTATTTTCCCACATACTAACTAGCATTGGAGCTACTCCTTGTCCATCAGTCTTGTACTTTTAGTTCTCACGAGATATGATCTTGAGCTCATTTGATTTCTTCAAAAATTTTCCGGGGGAATTCAGCAAAAAGCTACTCAGACTGTAAAGAAGTTGAACTGAAGAAGTCTGGTGGTTGTACTTATGGCCCTCTAGAAATATTGAAAGGGTAGGGCACCTCTTCAGTACTACAATACATCTACTGCTATCATTTACCTTTGAATGACTGAAATATGGGTGCTTCTATGAAACTGGATTCATTTTGGTACCTGGCACTTTCCCAGCTTTTTACACCCAATAATAAAAGGTAAATGTAGGCAAATTTTCCCTCAGGATGGACCTAATGATGAGGTCAGATAAATGTAAGAAATAAATACTCTTGCTCTGAGCCATCCCAAAATTAATGAATTTTTAATCAAATATTGGGTCCAAAAATAGGGCCAAAAGTGGGACAGGAAAATGTACCTAGGTGTCAGTGCATGTGATCTGAAAACATGGCTGTAAATGGTCTTACATTTCTATTACTACTGCTATTATTATTACTATAAAGACACTGTGTTAAATATGTTGATCCTAGTGGGTTTCCTAATCCAGACATGCAGGTTTATCATTACTCTCAGTCTCATTCCAGGTTTTGTGTGTAACCCATCGTGTCCACTTGCATTAAATGCAGAACCTGCCCATCTAAACACAAATAAATCTTGACTGATTTGGCAACAGCGGCCATTTTTGTGAAACACTCTGCCTTGAATAATTAATGAAATTCCCAAAATGTACCTGTGACAGAGTAAAGAGATATTAAAAAAAATAGCACGTAATTATCGTGTCCTTTTTACTGTGTTACACGCAGATTTTTGGATAAAAAAACCCCATAAAGATAAAAATGTGTTTTATCTGAAAAATATTTTCTCTTTTATCTCAGTAAATACTTATTTTTCAAATAGACCCAAAATGCTTCCAAACTTGTTTCATAACATTAGCCTACATCTGGTTTGAATTTTTAGCCCCATGTCCTGTTTTTGGGACCAGTTTCAGAGAAGCATCCATATAAGTCTTAGCATTACACACGCAGTATCAACAAAATTAAACCCTTTTCTCGAGGAGACAAAGTCAGTCCCCGTGTGTATTCTGTGTCTGCCCTACAGGCTATTGCATTTCCAAAACCCCATCTATGATAGCGCACTACTGTTGGAGTTCAATAATGAAGACCTCGCTAAACAAAAATGAAATTCTGCAAATGAAATCCATACAACCAGTGGCTTGAACAGATGTATTTGGCTCCATTGGTTGAACAGAGTAAATATTGGTGTTCAGCATGTGGAGAATTGTGGTCAAAACTGCCCTGATGTAAATAATGAAGTCCAACAGGAGAAGTTCCATAACTCAAAAACCCAAACATGACTGCATGCAGTACTACCCACAGGTCAACACTGTAAACATGGCGAGACTCTGCCCTGTAGTTACACTACTTAAGTCCAAGAAAGGAGTCAAACATTTCATACTGTGAATCAATGATTCTTCAAGAACTTCAAAACTAAGGTATGAAGGAATGTAGAAAAGCAGAGGAAAAAAAAAAGGGCAAAAACACGACAACAATTTTGAGCAACTGCCCTTTGCACTATGAAATCCAGGTAATGAGATATAATTTATTGAATTTTTTTTTTTACTTAATGGAAAACTTTGGTTTTGTATGAACATGTTATGTTTACAGTAAGTAAAGCGCATATGCCATATTATTTTGAGTTTGCAGAGGAATAGTGGAATTCCACTCGAAAATAGCACATGGTGATCACAATACTTTCCTAAGGGTTTAGTAATCCTATTTGATCTGTATGACACCTTGCCAATCATTGACTCAAATTTGATGTAAAAATGTTATCACAAATGATGCACCATCTGTTTCCTATCTCGATATATATGAACCGTTTTTTTGCTGACAGGGTTGGCTCCTTGTTTTACAGCCTTCCTTAAAATCTCTGCTCGATATCACCCAATCACTTCCCTGTCGTCTTTCTCTCTGTTTCTCAGCCTTTTCTCCTTTCATCTCTTCACCTTCTCCTCCTCTTTGCCCGCCCAAATATCTGTGAGGCCTGGAGTTGCCTCTCAACAGTAACTCAAGCCATAAACAAACTGCCTTACATGCTGTAATCACAAAACCCAAACTGCCAGACATTAAAAAGGGCCACGTTTCATCTCACTACAAAAAAGAAGGGAAAAAAATGAGCAAGAGGAGGACAAGAAAAAAGGAAGGGAGCTCTAGTGTTTTAGCCTCCTCCTCTTTCGGATGCAGTGTATAGTATCAGTTTGCTAAAGTGCGACTGGGAGGAGAGACAGATAGCGATGGAAGAGGAGCATATCTTTGAAGAGTTCCACATTGCCCTGTGCTGATCAAAGTGCTCTACAGCCTTTGTGGCTAATTGTGGGGATTATCTGTAAGTGCTTGGAAAAGTCCGGCCTGGTTTTATGGGGTTGATGTCAAAACACACACACATAAAGACACACAGAGTCTCTATATATGCTAGTTCATCCAATAATCACAGAGGAAATGCACAACAGAATGATTGCTGAAATACTTGTACACTTGTGGAATGAGACAATGGTATAAAATAGGACATGAAGTGGTCTGAAAAGTGAAATACTTGTGTTAAAATGGGAAACGATGCCAGAGACATGAAAAACCCGACACTCACACACAGCGGCAGACATATCCTGTCGTGTTGATCCAGTTTCAAGGACAGTGGCGAGACTTGGAGGGTTGGAGTGCCAAACGACTTGTCAGTGTCAGTTGTAAAGCTGCCTCCCCTAAAGCCACTTCCCCCTCCGACACACACACACAGACACACACACACACACTGTACTTATGCACACACTCGCTTGAAGCTGTGGTCAGCTGAGCGGATCCTAAGTGAGGTCAGGAGTAGTTTGGAAACACGCACACGGCTCACAAAGAGACTTTCTTTCTAGGGTTTATGAGTCTTCTCTATAGTTTGCCTGACCACAGACACACACACACACTCACACACACACACACACACACACACACGTTCACACACACATTTACACATAGAAAGCCGTACGAAAAAAACCTCACACAAAGCTGATATAGCGGATATGGTTTTGCAAGGGGGAGAAGGGTGTATGGTCGGCGTCAGGTCCAAGCAATTATCCAAGTGTCCAAACCTCTTTCAGGCAGCCACGGCGGAGCCAGACAGAACACACGCACATACACACTCTCACTCACTCACACACACACAGACACTGACACAACTCAACCTAGGGATTTGCCCAGGATAATTCCACTTCTATTCACCATGAGAGGTTTTACAAGGTTAGGTCCAAAATCTCTGAGCCACTGCTAACTACAAGCGGACTACCAGCTGGCCCTTGGCCTCCAGTCTGAAAGCTCAAGTACTTGATTCTGGCCTGTTGAATGGCCTTTTGGGCTCGGGGCCCTGAAGACCTTTCCAATAAGACGAGCACAGGAAACAATGGCAAGTGGCTAATCTTGTGTTCATGCAGCCTTTTGTTCAGGAGTGGGGGACACTTGTTGAGGCGAGGCTCAGGTAAGATAGTGTGTCAAAGGTTAAGCTGGGAGATTCAGACTTGCACACACAAGTTAATTAAAGTTTGTCTAAGGGGGTGAGAGTGTCTCTTGAGTAGGCCGCTAGCGTCTGAGGGCTCCCCTGAGAAAGGAATGCTGGGGACTTCAAAGTTGGCCGATTGACGGTGAGCTGTTTTCAGAAAGTGCACACATATAATCAATTAATGGGTAATAACATGTATTCTTCTCTACAATTTATGGAAGCAGAATCAGTAATGTTGGAAAAACAAGGAAAAGTTTAGGGGTTTCAATTCATTCTTGACCTGGATTCAGACCACGCACTACACATCTGTAACCCACACAAATAATTGAACCTACTGCATTGCAATCTGAGCTAACTTTCTATTTCCAACTTCTTTTCAAGGGATTAGTAAACACCAAACACGTTAATCCTGTTATACTCAACTGGAGAAAGCTTCAAAATAACCATGATTTATATGATACACAGATCTTTACTAACACTTGTCTAAATTCAAGTAAATATAATGGCAGACCGAAGAGCACCCTGAAGTATGCACAGTGGCCAGTGGTGGATCTCAAACATCTTCAATAGGATGGTAATGGAGTGGCAAGATGTCTGTTAGTGTGGCAAGGGTGGATGGTACGAGGCAACCTCAACATATATGTAAACAGATTCAACAAAAGGGCAACAAATATGCATTTACTGAATTTATTGTTAAATAGATGCCCTGTATCAAAACATTGCTCAAGTCATTCTTATGGAAACCAGTAACAGTAAATTTTAAGACAAACATAAATGTTAGGGGGGCACAAGGGGCAGGCAAGGATCAATTGTTGTTCCCTTGTAGATTCATGATTATGGCTACCTCTACTTTTGCAGTTATCTGGGTTTCAGTGGATGGCAACCATGAACCTTGCTTATATCAACTCCAGAGATAACAGCATTCTAACTCAGTTAATACTAATAGCATGATTTTATATGTATTATTTAAAAACGATTTAACAGAAGTTGTACCATTTATAACTATATGATTAAATGATTGGAGTCAGCATGTCAAAAAAAAGAAGAAAAAAAAGTAAAGTGCCTGATAGTGAAAGTTCATTTTCTCTTCATCTATTTTACAGCTATTTGAGTAGAAAAAAGTAAGAACAGTTTCACCACAGTAAAAGGACTTTTAGCTGAGTGCAATAAATGTATATTCCTCCCCCCTCTTTCATTCTCTGTCCAACTTTTTTTAATCTTAGGATAACATTGAATGTACATAAACATATAAAGAACACTACTATGAACTGGCTACAACACAATCCATTTTTACATCTTTTTCAGGAAACTAATTGATTACTTTCATAACTTAGCACATATATTGCAATTGGAAATAGTATCATGGCAGTTGTTTAAAGGACTGAAAGTCAAATTATCTAAAATTTTAACATCAAATACTTTGAAGAACAAGTATTTTACAACTTGTGCATGTTCTTTCTTCCTTTCACCTGTTTACCAGCATGTGATAGCACTTTCAGCCTTCAGCATCAACAGAGAAGGTTTCAGTAAAAATGTAGGTTGAGTCACTTGAAAAGAAATAAAAAAAAAAAACCGAACAAAAGAGTGAATGAAGAAACAGACAGCAGACGTGAAGAAGAGGAAGAGAATAACCTCGGGAGGAATATAAAAAGAGAGTACTCTGGAGAAAGGGAGAAAGGGATGGAGAGGAAGGAAGGAGGAAGAGGAGGAGAGAAGATGAGCAGACAGTGTCCTTTATGTATTGGCTGAGTGTCTCCCAGGGCTTTTGTAATGCTTTATACAGATCCACTTTCCAAGGTCGCCGTACAGCTGACAGTCCAGCTGTTTTCATATTCAGTTTCGGCCTCGTTTCTCCCCTTCTGTGTGTTTTTTATCTGTGACTATAGGGCAGATTATTACTGGGGGGGAAGATTACCCACAGAAAAAGACAAAATAAATGAGAAGCTGCCAAGATTTTAATCCTGATTAAGATTGGGGATGGGTGGTTATGTATTCATTCATATCTACACACAAATCTCTCACTTTTATTACTGAGGAAAAAAAAAACCCTAAAACAAACAAACAAATCCACTATGAACCGTGAAGAATAAAAAGGTGTCAAAACAGCCGAATTCAGTTGTGTCAAAGCCAGATTGGAGACTCTAGGGTTAAGCCTGTAGCACCAACAGAAAAGTGAATAAAAAGGGATGTTAGCTTAGTGAGAGATGCTAACAGACAGCCTGATGGGAAAACTCACTCTAAAACCTATTGAGGAAAGGTGTACAGCCGCAGTCATTGAGATGACGCCAGTTTCAGGTCAAAGTTAGGACACATTGAGCTTTCATGCTCTATCAGTCCAATATTTACTGTAGAATTCTTTATAATAAAATTCTCTAATTCTATTGCATTTGTCTATGTCTAGCAACGTATATGAACATAGACTTGCTTCAGGGCTGAGACTCACAGATCAACTGTAAATTAGACATGAATAAGATGCATCGGCCACAATAGCAACGGTATCACAATAATCTATGCTAATCATCCCCATCTTCAGTTACAAGGTCAAGGATTGAAGATGAAAAGAGTACCTCTAAAAGGCATAAAAAAAGCAGGTGTGCAGTTTATTCGCCTCTTATGTAGTATATTATGAGATGGAAAAATGCACAATATGCTTATAGTCTTCATTGGTACATGTTTAACACACACTAACTGCAACTTCCATGTCCACGTGTGCCATGAATTTCAATATCGACACATTGCACTGTACTGAAGTCATATTCCTGTAGTGATATTTTGCACCGCTTCAAGTGGCCAATGTGCCTTAAAAAACAATATTTTATTTGCCCTAATAGGTAGTAGGGTTCAGACATACTGGCTCTTCAGTGCCCTTTAGAAACCTCTCATCTCCTTCATGCATTTGTTCAGTGTTGATTTGTGAGCAGTGCAAGCAGCAGAAAAATGCTGACGTCTATAACAGAGAAAAGATGAAGATATACTTACATGTCCTGATCTGTGCCTGTCATAGAATGAATGCCTATAGATTTGTCTGGGCTGTCAAAATGTCACGTCCATGTGGCATGGATAACACAGGAGTGACCCCATCGTGACCCCTCCTACCATCTGCTTTGACTGGGTTACGCCAGCCACTCAGTTCACCTCCCTACACGGTTACTGACCCATTCCACATGCCAAAAACAAGACAGATGCCCCTGATACCACAACTTCAACCCTACCCCTGCCCCCCACTCCCCCCCGACAGCATTTCAGCGCCTCTCCCAATCATCCAGATCAGACACCCTGAGCTCCTCCATCTTCCTCCTTTTCCAGGACCACGAGGCTACAGTCATTCTGTGAGGAGACATATGCTATGTGATGACGGCGAGGATATATTAGTGTGACACACACACAGGTGGGGTTTACATGTTCTGGGCATGTTCATGTGAGTGTACGCACACATGCAAATGCTTTATAGTATCTTAAGTATGAAAGACCATGAAACACTTTACGTACATTAATCAGCGAACAAGTAACACACAAAACAGAATGAAAGAGCTTCAAACAGACGGATATAAAGTCATGCACGCATGCCCGCTCAGTGCATACAGCCGCACACATACACACACACATACAAACACACACACACACACACACACACACTGAGGAGGCTGTGGTCCATCCTCTGACCGGTCGGTGACCTGACAGCCCAGCAGCTGCTAGCTGTTTGATGTTTCACTCTGAGTATCACATTTCATTTCCAGACTCTTCAGCCAATAAGAGAAAAACAGAGAGACAGAAGGAGGCTCTTCTTCCTCTTCTTACCCTCTGCCACAGCTCCAACGACCAAAACACCAACAAGAAACAACACTGTCTCACAGAAACCACATTCATATTCAGATTAACTACAACCGAAAATACAATATAATGTACATGAGTAATGTAATGGTCTACATGGCACTTTTATTTCAAAATCATTAAATGTTTCTTGGGTGGAAAACTGGTGATTCTGGACATATCCTTCACCAACAAAATATTTTTTCTCTGATGAATCCACACACTTGATTTATGCTGTCAAATGACAAACATTTTTAATCAGATTAATCACAGGGTTGCTGTGGATTAATTTCGATTAGTCACAATTAAACATCATTTATTTTTAATCTATACTAATCACATTTTATTTTGCATGAGCAAACAGACTCAAGAAAGGAAGGAATATATATGCACTTGAGGTGTTTATTAAGCACTTCCAACAGTTTCAAAAAAACAACTTGGTTTTTTTTTTGTACTCATATTTCCATCCAGAGAGTTAATGTGCTGTTTAACAACTTCCATCTTTATGGGGTGGTTCTGCTGCCTGTCACTATGGGATCAACTTACGCAACGGTACCTCTACTTGAACTAGTAGTGCCAGGCACAACAAACCCCACCCCTCACAAACATTTTACTTGATTTGCCCTATCTCTTATCATTGCGAAAACACATTTTGATGACCTTGACCTTTGACCTTCATTCACCTAAATTTAATGGGATCTATTCTTTCTTGAAAATTTCATGGAAATCGGTCCAGTAGTTGTTGTGTAAAGTTGCTAACAAACATACAGACAGACAAAAAAACAACAAGAAAAAACCCAAAAACAATACCCTCGCCTGCCCTTTGGGGGGCGGGGTAACAAACTGACCCAAATGTGTTGGCAGAGATGTTCAGTCATTCTGTGCTGCAGATAGCTTAATTGCATTAAAATTTTTAATCAGATTAATCATGATGATGGATTAATTTACATTAATACATTATTTTAACAGCCCTAATTTAAACCAGACTCAAATCTTTTTCTAAACTTACGAGAAGCCTTTATAGTGTACACCTAACACCTACAGTAGTCAGGATAGGAATAGGGCCTCCTCTTGTACAGTGAGGAGAAGCAAAATAATCCAAACATCATTCTATGAAAGAATCAATTTCCTTGAAAAAAAACAAAACAATAAATGTTTGTTATATAACAATTGGATGCATATGAATGTAGCTTTATTGAGACAGGACTGAGTAGAAAATATCAACACCTAAGCATAGAAACCAGTCTTGTGTAAATTCTCAAACACGTGTATGCTTATTTTTACACATAAGAGTACAGTCCTGTTGTACAGCTTTGACTCAGTGGTTAGTACATAATGTCAGAATGCATTCACACATTAAGAAAGCAAAATGACAATGGCACATCAGGGAAGTGTGTGTGTGTGTGTGTGTGTGTGTGTGTGTGTGTGTGTGTGTGTGTGTGTGTGTGTGTGTGTGTGTGTGTGTGCGCAGCAGATGGAGTCAGGCTGGACATTAGACCCTCTGGCCTGATGACATGAAGTCATCACATGACAGCAGAGCTGAACACTGCCTTCAGAGACACACAGTCAGTCTCACACACAAGCTTTTTATAACATCATATCCAAGCACATGACACAAGTAAATGTCATTTATTAAATCTATATAATATTCGGGTATTAAACACATAAACTTTAAGTTAGTCCGTATGCATGTTTTCTTTTATGGCTTTACATCCATCCAGTGTCTATCTGAGTTCAGTTTAAGTGAATTAGAATTATGGAATTACTGAGTTAACAGACTGTGGCCTGTCAGTACAGTACGCAATTTTAGTTTTACTCTCTTCAGGTCAAAGTTTTTCCAAAGCAAAAAATGTTTTTAACCAACTCCAATAACATGATTTATTAAGTTTTAAGGCTGCCTTTTATGCTAAAATAAATACATGAATAAATGCATCAATACATAAAAAGGCAATAGAGCTGACTAAGAGAATGTGTCTATGTATCACAATGACAATGCACTAGGTTGTTGTTTCAGATGAGTATAGAAAATATTAGAGCCCGGCCGATTAATCAGGTCTCACCGATTAATGTGAGACCCGATTAATCGATGAAACCCAATTAATCGACATCGGCCAATATGTAGCCGATTTATTTACTTTTTTTTGCTGCAGAGCTTCTGGTACTCACTGCATCTGTGCACGTGTGTGTTTGCAGACCGGACAGTTAGAGGAATACTAAAGCCTGTCAGTTTCACTTTCACTTCTGCTCTGACAATCATGCTATCACCCACCCCACACACATGCACACGATCACGGGATTCACAGGCCGTGCTCCAACAAGGATGGACCGGTAGTCCGCCGCTCCGACCTGCCTCCAGTCCGAAAATCACAGACCCCCCCCTTTATGAACTATTCACCCC
>JAPTYQ010000006.1:4361621-4372343 GCA_029814465.1 Ostorhinchus cyanosoma
TTCTTGTTAGTAAGATGAGTATGTTGATACTACATGGGCAGTGCAACACTTTTAAACATTTCAGCAGCATGAGTGTTTTAACGTGAGTCATCAAGATAGTGTCATAAGTAATTACTCATATTACAGGGAATAAAAAAAGAATGATTACAGCAAGTATTCTAACCTCAACAACCAAATATATAATGTGTCCATACTGGGAGACATGAGGTGGAATGAGATGTTGATTAATTAGTTTCCTTACAGACATCAGGAGACACTGCACAAAATACCATAATGATAAAATCAAGTTTGCAGTGTCAGGTTCTGTTTGGTCAGGTTAACACACAAAATCCATTTGGTTAGAGTTAGGAAAAATTCATTGTGAGGATTAAAATAAGATCATTACATGGTGGTCATCACTATAACTACAATACCCAGCATACATATGTTTACTTGTCATTCTAACTTGTCTAGCTCCACAGTGCCAACGTGATGACAGCCAAATCCCAAACTGCAGACCAAAAACTACTTATAGATACTTTTTGGAAAACAATGGGACATAACAGGTTGATCAAATGATCTATCAACCCTTTATCAACAGCTCTTGGTTTATTTTGAAAGTCAACACAACTTGAAATAGTACCGACTGGACAGCAGGAACTGAAAATAAAACAAAATAAAACACATTTGAGTAAGTTATTAACAGCATTAATTAAAATCACTGTTAATACTAAAATGATGATAATTAGATTTACTTTCACAAGATTTTCTTTAAGAAATGTACTTTTTTCTTAGCTTTGTAAGATATCTTATTATTTTTCACTACTATTACTACTACTATTTTTCCCACCACTACATGTTTATGGAATCAAATGAACTACATTTTTTGATAATCTATTAATCACTTTCTAAGTTCAAATACTTGAGCAGATTGCATCTTCTCAATTGTGACATTTTGCTGCTTAATTTTGTCTTATCTGAGTATTCATATCAAGTTCAGGACTCTTGAATGGAGAGTTGAATAAATCATTGTAAGAGGCATTTAAGAACAAAATGATCCATTAGCTTCCTGAGAAAAAAAGGGCAGATTAATTGGTAATGGACAGCTCTGTTAAATGGTTAAATGTTACAGAGTTCAGCTGTGTGAACTGGATGAGCTGGACCAGTTGGATCAGTAGCCATACTGCAGAAGCCAAATCACTTGGCTAAACAATATGATTAAGTGTCCCATTCCAACCAACAGTGTTTGCCTTGTTTTGCTCTTCACAAGAATGGACAACATTTTTCCACAGGTATTTATTTTTAATGTCATTAGTTTTTCTTTATTCAAGGTTGCACGTTGACAAAAGAATGCATATATGCTCAAGTGTCCTTATATTCCCTCATTTTCTCCATTTCAGTTCATACAAACATTGCTCCTCCTTCTATATTTCTTGTCTGTGGGAGTTGAACTAATCTCCCATCTGCCCCAGCTCCTGGTACACAGCCTGCTTTCATTCCTAACGAGGGCCTGATGAATTTTCTTAAAGGCGGCGATGTGCCAAATTGGAGCTGATATGTCCCATCCGGCAGGGAGGATGAGGCCATAAGATGAAGCCTTGTCCTACTGCCATGTGACAGCCAAACCAGGCCAAAGTGAAAGAACTTATTAGCACTAACTGGTCAGTTTACTGTGTATTAGAGTTGCTTATTCTATTACCAAGCACATGTGTGTATGCGAGTTTGTTCAAGTGTCTATTGGGATAAAGGTTACTGCGTTGGGATGATATAAACCCAGAGGAGACAACTAGAGTGAAGATACTGAAATCTGTGAGAGCGTTGTGGCTGTTCCCACTTACAGACAATAGATGTTCTGTGCTCATCTGTATATGTGTGTTTGTACATCTATGGAAGGTTCCCAGAAATGTGTTTGCATTATGAATGATAGGTAAATAGGCATACAAACCCAGATTTTCTTTGAAATATGCACTAGTGAGTGAGTGTGTACAGTATGAGAAAGATGTGTGACATGTGACTGTGTGTGAAGCAGTGCAAGGTGAAGGAGGGAGGGCATCAGATGAGCTGCTATTTGGATGGGTTGTTCTGACACGTACACACACACACACACACACACACACACACACACACACACACACACACACACACACACACACACACACACACACAATCCCAGTTTGAAAAGGGTAAGAGAGGGGGGCATGCCGCGTCAAGCTGGAGCCATGACTCTGTTGTGTGCAAGTGTGTGTGTGTGTGTGTGTGTGTGTGTGTGGACGGGGGGGTTGATCCCATTGTATGTGTCAACAAGCCGTCCTATTCGGTGCCTGTGTGGCTAAACTCTGCTAATGAGCGTTGCCTCTAGCTGGGCCTAGCTAGCACAACGCTCATCATGGCTAAAGCCTTGAACACACCCATACACACAAGCCTAACCATAGGCAAAAAGATGGGGGGGTGAGGGGCACGGTAAAGAAGTCAGGGAGGCAGGAGAGTGTATGTGAATGACAGAGAAAAACATAGAGCAAAGGAAAGAATGAGTCAGGGTGAAACCTCATCAAAAGACAAAGAATTGCAGCTACAGAAAATGTCACTGTTTCTATGGAAAAACATTTGAAAACAAAAGAACTTCAATTTCCACACGGGATGGAAAAGCCTCTGGGACTAAGACTTCCTCCACATAATTTCAGAAAAAAAATTATACGGGGAAAAAAATAACATCAGGACAAAAATATGAAAATCATTTGTGTCCACATCAAAACACCTAAAACACAAGAATTCTTTTCTGTCACTCCATTTTGAGTTGGCAAAAGTCAAACCAGACGCTGCTTATCATGATTTTGCACTGCTTATTCTTTGAATAAACAGAAACAAAATGTTTTTCAGAACACATAATTCAGTTAATGTGGTAAAGACATCAACCAACAGAACAAATACATTTGAATAGTAAAACCTGGCACACTGCTATTTCAGAGGAATAGGTGTATTCATGATATCACTTCAATTATTAGGTAACAGGTAAGAAAACATTTCACCATAAAAATTGCTGATTGTCTCAGGACTCAAATGATGACAAAAACCCTAGTTTCATTCAGTCATCTGATGAGCCTTTTTTGAGATGCATTTGCAATCAAACATTACAAACGCAGCCTTTTTTTATGTGTGACAGCAATGTATAGAGGATGTTTATATTCACCACATCACAAGTGATCACTGAACATACTTTCTAATGCCAGGTGTGAAATGAGCTACCTGATGGACTGGTGACTATTCACAGGTACTGCACCAATTAGGAATGTATGGTGCCAACATAAAAACTCTACAGGTTTGTATGTATAAAACTGTGTACAAACTCATTGCACATGCAAAAAAATGTCCAAACTGATTTACTAACAGTGCACACTAAGGGTTGTGTCTTTCAAAGGTGCAAAATAGTGTGTCTGCATCCAGTTAGTATGTTTGCCACGATGAATATGCAATATGGTACATTTACATGCAATTGTGCGTGTGCTGGGAGGAAAAAAATTTAAATACATTAATTTAGCACACGCAAAGTGATTTATCAAACCCGAAAGCAATTTTACTGATAGAAACTGTGTCTATATTTAACACGTCTCCAAGGGAGGTGCATATGGTTTGGATGTAGAAACACACACATGGAAGTGGTTATTGTCCAAGAAGGAGACATTGAAATGACGACACAAGACATGCATTTTTCACCCTCGTGTGAACATTTTTGGAATGACGGCGCACACACCCAATATTTACAGGACTCCTGTAGAAAAGGCTACTTTTCCACTTGATCTGAAGATTGTGACTAAAAATATGCACCAACATTAGGTTACAGTGTGACAAAATTATGTGAACCTGACTGTCAATCAATTCAACAACCCCTACTGCCCTCCCATCTCTAAAATGAATCCAGTGCTGCTGCCCAGCAATGCCATTTTAGAACCACTAGGATGAACTAGGAATAGAATTGGAGCCACTCACAAGGAGGAGACATGCAATACCTTCTACGACTAAACTCCAACGTTACATTTCTGTGCGTCTGGCTCATACCAGTCACTGTTACCATTAGTGCTGGCGGATCCCAGAGCATTTTTCCTGGAGTATTGTCTCCATGATAACAACCAGTAGTGCACGCAAAAGCTTCCTTTAAATAGGGCAGTCTCCAAGACTTTGCACCTGTTGTCTTTTGCACAGGCAATCTTAGTAAATCAACCCCACATGCAAAATTCTAGATTGCTCATGCAAATCAGTTCATGCAAATTGGGATCTTAGTAGATCCAACCCTTAGGGTAACTGATTATTCTTCATATTCCAAACAGTTGTTGACTTAAAAATAAAATATAAAACCAAGAAGCTTTTTCTGTGTTTTTCTTATTTACTCATGATGGCCTCCTAAAACAACAGATTAAAGGAAAAAAAATAAAGAGTAAGGAACTGAGCCATGGTTCAAAAACTGAGGTGTGAACTGTGTGGATTTGGATGTTTACTTTGATTTTTCAGTTTATTTTCAGTTTTCCCACACATTACCTCAAAGCAATTCAGTCAATGCCATGAAAGTACTGATGCTCAATGTACATAACATACACACCCCTAACATTTATATAATCAAAAGTGTCAGTTGTCATCCTTTACAAGACAAATTCCTTGACAAGTACATGAAGAGTCTTTGCAGTACACCTGAAGAGCAAAAGACTGTTGAGAGATAGTAGAAGAAAAAAAGCATGACCAAGACTCCTACACTACATGAGTGTGAAAACAAGATGGAGGGATGTAAGGAGAGAGAGGAACAGAAAGCAAACAAAAGGAGGAATCCAGGGAGGCTGGTCATATGAGCCAATGGGCAGAAGGATGGAAGATGGGAGCTGGGGGAGCTGGGGGTGAGAAAAGGAGGGCATGTCATCCTCCATCAGCACAACGAGCTCTCTCTCTCTCTTTTTTTTATGTTCAACACTTTTTTTCTACAACCAGCAAGCTATTTCCAACCCACTGTGTGTTTGTGTGTGTGTGAGTGAGTGAGTAAGTGAGAGAGCGAGTGTGTGCTAGAGGTGAGGTTTGGGGCCGAGGCCATTAAAGCTCTGTTAAAACACTTCTGATGCTGTTGGCTGATGCTGAAGCAAAAGGAGAGTGAAAAAAAGAGAGCAAGTGAGACAGTGTGGGAGGGAGGTAGGGTATAGTCAGCGGCTATCTCGACCCGCCCAGCAGTCCACTGGCAGCCTGTCAATACTATAAGCACGGAGGTGCGAGATGAGTCAACAACCTAATTCCAACATCAAACTTTCATGGGCAGCAGAGGGGAAGAGCAGGATGGAGGGATGTTGGGAGAGAGGAGAGAGGTTTGCTGTTAACGCTTTCTCCATCACCTGACCTTCACTCCTCCAAACCTTTTAAAAACCCTTTAAAAACAGACACTCTCGCACGTATCCAGTGCCATGTACACACCCATCAACACACACAGGCCTGCACTTTTAAAGTTCTGACCTGCGGCAGAATTACATTTGGAGTGTTTTAGCAAGATATAATAGTGACCCTCACCCTCTCTCGCTGCCCCCCACACTTTGCAGAAGCTCTCTCGCCCAGACTGAGAGAGTGCCGGTGGCTTTATTTATTAAATATGGCCTGAGAGAAGAAGCAACATGGGCGAACTCAGAAGCCGTTTTAAGAGACTGGCTTTTAATGGCTTTCTGACACGCTGTGATGATGGTGGGTTGGTGGCGCCTCAGAGGGGACACCTCTTGAGTGGCGAATGGTGTTTGTCCAGGGTTGTTGTCCCACAATATGAATGTATTAAAACATGTGATGGTCAAAGGGGAACGGAGTAGATGGAATGATGCAGGGAAACTGTTGATTACAATGGGAAACTAACACAGAAACTTAAAGCTCATTATTGTAGTTGGGCAGATGTGGTGGGCCCACTATTAATACATACCGTCGCTTAGTTAAGAAGAATTTTCTTGCTTGTATACCATATACCGTGGACTGATCGAGTGATGATTGATGGTCACACTTTTGTCCTGTTTCATTTTTAATCAGTTTTGAGATTTCGCCGGAAATAATTCGGGAAATTGCATTATTTTTTATTTATTTCAATTAACTTCTTTTCAGAAATATTCTAGCAATTATGTTTCAGATCACTGAATTACAGGGTGGGTGGAATGATTTGAAATATAAAATACAATGTTTGAAATACAAATTAAGGATCAACATTAATACAACATGAGCTAAAGTTCATCATCTATACTTGAATTCCAGTAAAATTTAACATCATAAGGTTTCTCCTGAGATACAGAAGATATTTTTCATTTTTAACAGATAAATGGACATTCACTGACGACACCCAGTGATACTTAATGTAGAGTGTCTGAGAAATGAAATGGGTAAAAAGCCTGGACAGACAAATGGATGGATGGACCAATGTAATTTCTTGTATATCTGAGGGCAGGAGTATATACATGTGACTAACATGAGGAACCATGAACAACCTGAAATTTCTTAAGACAAATAATGGCAACTTTAATAATATGTCTCAACTTATCATTCAGATTTGATTGTGAACGGACAGTGTGTAAAGGTTACATTTTCATGCACTTCTTTACTAAACTAAAACTAAGAGAAAGTTGGGGTTTATTTATGATAATATTTTACTGATCTGACCCACCTGAGATCCAATAGATCTGTACGTGGCTCCTGAACTAAAATGCTTTTGACGGCCTTGATTGTTAAAGCAGCGTACGACTTTCATCACAATTTTTTTTTTTAATTTGTAAAACCCCACTGATATCCTAATTATCACTAATCTATGAGTCTTTCTGTGTTTATGCAACTGAATCACTTCCCTCACAGTGAGCAACTTTGTTAGATGACTCCATCATAAACACAGTCCACTTGTTTCACTCAGGCCTTTTTGGAAATTTTGACGTGAAGTGCAGTGTGGGAATGGCGCTCAAGCAAAATTGGTTTCTCACAGATTTGGCAATAAAATGAACCAGATCACTCATACACAAAATGTTACAGTCCACCAAGGTTGTTGTAAAGAATGAGTCTGGTCGGTGGATGGAGATAAAGCCAACATTTGGGTTCAACACTCACAAAGAGACACTGAAATTGCTACTGCATGGAAGTCTCATTCTCACAATGTACATCGTGACAAAATTTCCGAAAAGGTCCAAGTGAAGTTTTGGTTTGTTATGTAAACAAGTGGACTGTATTTCTGATGGAGTCATCTACGAAGTTTTTCACCATGAGGGAAGTGATTCAGGTGCATAATCTAAGAAAGACTAATGGATGAGTGATAATTAGGATATCACTCCGATTTTACAAATTTGAAAAAAAAAAAATTGTAATGAAAGTCATACGCTGCTTTAATATTTTCAGTGCAATTTTTCCACTTCACAGATGCATCCCATGGGCTGGATTGGACCCTCTTGTGGGCTGTTTTTGGCCTACAGGCTGCATGTTTGACATCCCTGCCTTAATAACAATTGTCAATAAAAAAGGACAAAACAGTAGAAAACTTGTCAGTGAGAGACGTCATCGCTGTTTACCTTCTTTATCTGTGTCACAATCAGCAATGTAATAGTGTCACACCAACACTTTTAGTGCCCACTGGGACTGCTGTTGTTGACTGGTCTGTTGACTGGGGGCACTGGGAAGTCAGTGGGGGAGTTCCAGCAGTTTAGAGGCATGTAATGGTGAGTCGGGTTCATGGCAGGGGCAGAGTGCAGCTGGACAGTGTTAAGGCAATGCAGTGTGGTAGTGGCACTTTTCTGATCTCCCTAACTTACTGTAAGGAGGGATTTGGGAGATGAGTTGGGGGAGAAAGTGGATAATGAGAGACACAGATGAAGACATAGACAGCCCCCCCCCCCAGGAGGCAGCACCAGCCTCAGTCTATAAATAAGTAAATCAAAGGGTAACAGTGTGGAAGAGGAAATTGCTGGAGCTTTGGAGCTTATAAAAAGTTATTTATAGACTAAAATATCTGTTTCTACATATCTGTAAGAGTGAGAAGTGTCAGCATCATACCAGCAGTTCAATACTTAGCTGAGCAAAATCTATTTTTTGAATCAGCATGTCCATAAGTGCATTCAGTTGCCTGTTACAGCCAAAGTCCCTATGATAACAAGTATCGCTTTGTTTGGACATCAGTCTGAACCCTTTTTTAAGGATAAGAAAGACTTTAAACCCAGCCACAGCTACTGCCAGTCCTGAAAAAGAAGTGAAATGATAATCATAATTAATTTAAAGTATATGTATACAATATGAATACAATAATCTAATTATTCATATACCTTAATTAAGTAATAACTAGGCTTATGCCATCAGAAGCAACAGCTAGGGGTATATCCCAAAAAGCACCCAATCCTTAACCAGACAGCTATGATGTCATGATGTGAGGTATCCCCAGGTCATGACCTCAATCAGACAAATTCCAGAGATATGAACAAAAGAGTGTTTAGTGATTTTAAACTTTGGAGCGGCTCCTTGTGGACAATCTAGAAATGGTAAATTGTCCAAAGTCTAATCAGTTCTTCATTTCCATGATATTCATTGATATGGAAAACATGGACTTTCTAAACCAGAGCTGATGGGGCTGGCAGGGCCGGCCGGACCAAAAACATAATATATCTGTTTGGGGATATAATTAACTTATTACATAAATGGATACATAAATTTAAATGTTACTTAAGTAAAAATGCAGATGTATTACCATGTGTATGTGTAATAGCTTAATTATATCCTCAAACGGTGCTTTGGGGATATTATGTTTTTGGTCCGACTGCCGCCGCTGGCAGATATCCTTCATGTTAATGCAATAACTTGAAAAAAATTGGGTTTAGAAATTCCATGTTTTCCATATCAATGAATATCATGGAGAGGAAGAACTGATTCGATTAAGGACGATTTACCATTTCTAGATTGCCCACAAGGGGCCGCTCAGAAGTTTAAAATCACTAAACACTCTTTTGTTCATATCTCTGGAAATATTTGTCTGATTGACGTCAAATCAAGTGCAAATGAAAGGTCATGACCTGAGGATGCCTCACATCATGACAGCATTAAGGATTGGGGGTGTTCGGGGATATACCCCTAGCCGTCGCTTCTGGTGGCATAAGCTAGCTTTCTAATACATACAGTTCTGATTTGCTGGGATGGATGACCTCAGATGACCATTACAGTTTAATTTGAAGGATTGACAGTAATTGTGCACCTTACAATACACTCAAGTTTATCAGTAGCCAACAAACAAACAAAAAATATGCTGAATTGTTGAACGCTGTTATTATACTGTCATGAGTGAATATCAGGTGTATTATATACTTTATGCAAGACTCTCAGTGCTCCAAAAACCGACAGCTTGAAATGTGGTGTAATGAGTTGTTTATGAATATCTGATGTAGTTTAATGTGTGTTATGTGTGAGACACGCACTGTCAGAATTATCAAAAAGGCTGCTGGGGGTCATGTAATTCCAGAACAGATGCAACGTGCAGATCTTTAGTATCACAGCCATCATTATATACAGCGCTAGTTACCAAATACGATCGCTAAAAACCATTAAGACAAGTTTTTTTGATTTATCATTAAAGCAATGTAAATGGTTGTAAAAGCTTACAACCTGCAGTGTAATAGCTTTGTGCTACTGCCCCCCCCTCCTTCTCCTCTTTGGGTCTACTTCCCTGCTCTTTAGTCCAGAATAAAGATGAGCTACATAAAAAATACAATAACTTAAATAACCTATGAAGTACATTAATCACACACCACACATACAATATGTACATGCTGAATAGTGATAATACAAAGAAAAAGAGCTGAGGTTAAGTAGGAAATTTAATTATTGATGCTCACATAAAAATATCACAGAGCCCCATTTCATTGTTGGCTTTGCCGAGCAGGACTACACCAAGCCAGTGTCAGTCAGTGCCAGTCACTCTCATCCACTATTTATATGCTGAAGCTTTGTGAACACAGCTAGGGGATGTTTTTAGTAAAGTTATGGTAATTTCCCATGTCTGACAATGTCAGTGTGGATTTCAAATGACAAATTAGCAGCTTCTAAAAGGAAAACGAATGGCATTAATGAGAGGGATTTAGTAAAATGCACAATCTATCTAATCTATCCAATCACTGCTTTGGAAACCTATCTCAATGTAAATCTATTCTAGACTGATTTATAGTGGAGCAGCTCTTCCTAGCCTCCCCACAACCAAGCTTAGACAACCCAGCCACCACAACACTGTCAAAAGCGTCGCGTATCCAGACGGGGAGAACACACCCTGCTTGGTAAATCACATTCTCTGTGGTTGTGAATGTGCAGGAAATGTTGACAGCCAACTCCATCATGATTCTCAAAAAGTTACTTCACTTTGAAGGCCAACTGTAAAACATCTTGTCGGGCCTTGGTGGTTGGGGTTTTTTTGGCGAGCAAGGATGACAAGCAATGCAAACAAACAAGTTGGGAGGGTTTCTCCAAATGTTCTGCATGTGACGGGCTGGGTGGGAGTTCAGAGGACGACAGGGCGGAACAACAGTGGAAAGGGACGGGTGGAAAGAGATGGAGTGAAGCTGAAGTCAAAGTGTGAGGTAGATAGACACAGATGGAAGGGTAAAGAGAGAAAATGGATTATAAAAAATAAAATAATAAAATAAAATAAAAATAAAAAAGGGCGTATCAAAGGGAGGCCACTATTTAGAAGCTGATGGCAACTGATATTTCCCCAAAATTTAAATGCAAGAAAATACA
>JAPTYQ010000006.1:4381742-4401685 GCA_029814465.1 Ostorhinchus cyanosoma
TGTCTTTTCCACTGATAAATCCACTGCCATTGCATTTAGACCAGGGGTGAAGGTAGTGCAGGAAGATTGTATGGCATAAGAAAAATAGAAAATTAACAGCTAAAATACGTTATTGTTCTTGCTGAGAATCAAATCCTTGCCTCCCGCATCAAAGCCAATAGTGTTACCCACTGGCCTACCCTGCCGGTAGCAGGCTTTACAGCTGTATTACCTGCAGACCTATTCATTGAGTCCATTTCTGAGGAAGGTCTTGATTGTTTTCAGGATGTGACGTTTACTCCTGTGGGCAGGGTTTGAGCGCAAAATTTTGCACCCTGAGGCTCTCCTATCTCTGGTATTGAGGGAGGTCTACTGCACATGAGCCGTTTATAACAGGAGTGTTTTATGGTAAATGAAGAGCCTTGGGTGCAGATTTTTGTGGCTCAAACAGGAAACTTGTGACTTGACTGTTCACAAAATATCCAAAAGCATTTTTAAACTACACTTGAATGTAGATTATACACGGAACTCACAGGCTGTCATGTGTAGCTCGTTTATTTAAATATTTATGTTTTTTGTAAAATCATTTCATGTGATTCCTATTGTCTTCTTCTTCATGTGAGACAGGTGGGGTGGCGCCCTAGTGCCCTCTATTGACAAACCACCACTAGCTAGAGCTAAAATAGATATTGTAGTTAACAAAGGGATGGCAATTAAATGTGAAAAACATTTTCTTAGAGGAGTCAAAGCATCCCTATAAGGCTTGTCTGTCTTTGTTTGCTCTGTTTAGAAAATATATTCACTGTGACTCAAAATATTGAAGTTAGGCACCAAAGGTCAAAGGTCGAAGGTCAAGGTCAGAGGATAGTGGATGCATCTGAATTAACTCACAGATCTTGTTTCATTGACATAAAAGTAAAAAAATTAAGCTTGGCAAAAACATGAACAGAAACTATATTGTGTGTTTATAAGGCTAGAGAGACAAAGCTAAAGGGAAGCCCCTCATAGCTGATGGATATGACTTATGCCACCATTCTGTCGCATGTCTGAAATTAAGGCAGTGATTTGGAATTACTTTGGCTGTGACAAAATAAATTTACTTCTGCTTTTTTCAAGTCGTGAACAAAACCAAACAAAACCCCCTCAGAAAACTATGCATTAAGTTTGATACACAATAAATGGAAAACAAAAATTAAAAATAAATAAATAAATTCTAAGCTACTATACTCTCGTCTTCGGACCCATGAGAGGATTTTTTTTTTGGCCAGTAAATATCTCTAAATTTTTTTGACTATATTTTTAACATTCAAGGAGGCACGTTATCAAAACCAAAGTGTGAACCAACTGGGGGGGTATGAGGGTGGGGAAGGGGTTCTGAAGCTGTAAGAGTTGTAAGTGCCTGAGGTTAAAGCAGGCTGCTCAAGGCTGTTCCACCACTTGAAGACTGCACACTGAGAAAACTCTGTTCAGCTCACTTTGCTCTGCACTCGCTGTGTGGTTGCACCTCCAGCTCGTGCCTTTTTTGCCGAGTGCACTGTGAGTGTGCTACAGCTCTGGGGAACGCCAACGCTGTGTCGCAAGAAAATGAGAGAGACAGTGAGAAAAAGAAGAGGAGAGGAAAGGTGCTGGTGAAATGTTAATGTCTTGTCCTGTTCAATATCTGTATCTTTGGGCAGGGGGACGGCGGCTGCCCTCCCTGTCATGCTGTGATGCAAGAATACATGAAACTGTGGGAGGCACCACATGCAGATCAGAGTCAAGCTTGTCCTTTGTTTTTCTCGAGCACTTTCATCCACACACCCTCCCACACATAGACAACATAAACATTTCATGTTTGGTTAGTAGCCATGCATGAGGAATTCCCCCACCCTGTTGGTGTGTCATGTTTAGATTTCCTTCTTGTAGAAGTGAATTGTGTAGGACGAGCATCCTCACACTCCTGCCAGCTCGAAACCCGACTTCTTTCTTTTTCTATGCACACGTCCATGTCTACCTGTAGGCCAGTCATAACTTCCTCAGACAGAAGCTAAATCCTCTCACACCAGGAGGGGGCCACGCTGGGATCCAGTCAGTTATTGTGTGTCTGGTCTGGGGTAGAGGTCAGCAAAAGTTACAGAAAAGAATCCTGAGGATGGTGGGGATAAGAGCAGGGGTGTGTGTATGTGTGTGTGTGTGTGTGTGTGTGTGTGTGTGTGTGTGTGTAGAAGAGGGGGCTGTGTGGGTGTGGGGAAGGGGTGTTAGGGTAATGTCTGGCAGATGACAGATCAGTGAATTCTTTCCTAGTGCCCACAAGGCAAAAGAAGCGGTGGTGTGGCAGTCACATCTTCAGAACACTTACAGTCTTTATCCCGCTCTTCTTCCCCCATCCTGGGGGGCTCAGCCTGCTGATTACTACACAGGAGGCTATTCAGTAACTGCCCCCTCCTCCCCACCTCTCTCTCACACACACACACACACACACACACACACACACACACACACACACACACACACACACGCACGCACACATGCACACACACACAATATTTGCAATTGATTTGAAATGTTTAACATGACGCACACAAAAACTAAAGATACAGTGTGTAAGATTTAGGGGAATTAAGACGATCAAATATTTAAAATTAAAAATACTATTGCATTAAAGTGAGATACAGAATGAGTCATTAATGCCACTGCTAACCTCCTGACAGTGAATTTCATCAACCATATGTGTAAGAGCTTTGATGCTCTTGTTAGTGCAAGTCATTATCTACAACTATAGTAGAGCTGTCTTCTAGGAAAAAAACAAACAAAAAAAGACATTAAATAGAACTAATGCAATTTCAACATCAAAGCTCACTAATGTACCTAAATTTTTATTCACAGAAGAATAACTACAAGTAACCTCATTAATGGATCCAAATAAAACATGTGAGGGTAGACTGACTCCTGGGGAAAAAACACAAAACAAAAAAGTATGTATTTCTTGCGAGATGTTTAATTGAACTCTATGATGAAAGCCCCTGTAGGTTGTTAGTGGTATTGTAGTTATATTTCTCCAATTGCTTCGTCTTGAAAATTTCATGGTTGTTGCCTCTTGGTTTAATATTTTGTGCGGTTTGGTGGTATCCTTGCTATCTAAAACAGTTGTGATGCAAGTACCACTTTGGTGAAGTGCCGTTTATTCTTTTTTCTACACTAGTCTTTTTATGTGGGTTTTTTTTGCATGCATTTAGTCATTTTAATGCAACAAAATTCCTCGTGTTTACATGTTCCACCAAAGAAACTTTATCCCAAGACTATTTTGGAAAAGCACCATCATTGTCTCCTCTTTTCAGTGCCACACAAGAAGTGTGCAATTGGTTTTAAGAAATAGGTGGAGGGGAGCCTTTACTCCTATTTCAAGAATTATATGAGATGGTCCCAGACCTACCTACCAGCAATGACACTGTGCTAACAAAAAGTTGAGACAGGTCTGGCAATTAATGCCATTCTCTATGAATACAGAATGGTGGGTACCCTGATAGTGAAAGCAGATTGGTCTGTCTTAGTAATTGCTGAATGTAAAAAAAAAAAAAAAAAATGGGCAACATCAATCTTGGGTTTTAAGTACAAAAAAAAATATAAATAATTTTGCGAATATTGATGTGCAAATTATTGACAGTCCTATTTCAGACATAAGGGTAGGGACAAAGATGTTTGGTGAGAACATCTTTTGCCGTTTTGTACAAAAGCGGTCAGTTCAACACCTCGTCCCACAATGCCGTCACACGCTCTTTTAACCCCCAACCCCCTGCCGTCTCGCCCACATCCCGAACCAAAAGAACGCTGAAACCCCACAGACAGACACACTCTAAACCACACTTTGCACTGGGCCATGATGGGCCAGCCAAACACAAGCCGCCCTTAACACTTCAATCAAATTCTCCGCCTTTGCACTGATACAACCCGCCTCCTCTACTTAAGCCTCAAATGAAGTTGGTGAGTTGCGGACAGTACAATGTAGGTTTTCAATCCGTGACCCCCCCCTTTCCTCTCACAGCCCACACGCCTGCCTGACTTGTAGACTTTTTACTCGTGTCCGAGACAGTCATTGTCTATGTTGTGTGTCTTATTGTGGGCTATGGGGGTTACAGAAAAGGCCATTAAACAAAAGTCAATTGTCCTCAAAATGGTGGTAATTGCATTTGATTAAAATAATGACAGGGTGTTGGGACTGAGTAGAGGGTCCCTTGGTGAAAGCGCTGAGGACCTGATACTGAAACTGAGGAAGAGAGGGAGTGACAGAGGGAGAGAGAGCACATTAAGGGTTGTACTCACCTGTATCAGCACAAGGGACCATGGCAAGAAGACAACAGCACATGGAAGACAGAAGGAAAACAATTATCAGTTTCATTATGAGTCAAGTCTGAAAAAAACAAAACAAAAAAAACAAAGAAAGAAATTATAATCAACTTTTACCGCAGCTGTAAAAGAAGAACGAGTATTATTCTTGGTACCTCATAATTTCTTCTGCAGTAATAAGAATACACCAGACAATTCCAACCTCAAATGTCTTTGAGGACCAACTTGATAAAGTTGGAGGAAATATTTAAATTAGGATTAAAGCATGGGTAGAGGCAATACTAAGTAATGAGTAACATAAAACAGTAAAACTCCCTATATAAAAGCTAGAGAAACAATTTTAACCTTCTGTGCTACTTATTTGAATTTATATGATTTAGAAACCTTTTTATACATGAGCCAATTTTTTATTACAGATGTACAGATTGGACCAAAAAAAGACAAATTTCTCCTGATATTCAGCAAAAATAGGCATAAATGGAAATATTCCCCTCAAAATGTAAACAATGTAAACACAAAAGTTGCTCTGTAAATGCCACAGAATTCTAATACTTTAAAAGATAAACTCAGCTCAGGACACAGGATCTTATTTGTGATTCAGTCTTGCTTGTCATGGCATCGTAAATGTAGCCTGTACTCTCTTCATAATGTCATGTTTGAACATGGTGAGCCTCTGCATGTCCTTCACAAATGTCGATCAAAAGACTCCAACATCAGGTAGCTAAGGATAGACACATTCTTTTTTTCATACTTTTTGACTCTTTCAAAACATGCCCATAAACCGACTTTTGGGTCAGGATCCATCAGCTGGCTTTAAAAGGCATTTAAAAAAATCTCTATGATTTACCCAAATTATTTTTGTGTGGATTAAATATTCATTTTGCAAAATATTACATATGTACATAAATAAGAGAGATTACTTGTCAGAAAAATATAATTATAATAGTGTTTCGGAACATGCTACAAGTTTTACAGCCACAGAGGGAAACCGTAGGGATCTCATAATATCAGTCACTCACTGTGTCATTTCCAAAATGTTTCCAGCCAGTACACTCAAATACAGGGCAGTATGAGTTTCCACACTTAGGCAGCCTGTCCTTTGCCATGACCCACAGTGGCCAGCGGTGCTGTTAAACAGCCTCTGCTTTTGATGCACAGTGAAGCCAGAGAGAATGAAAGGGGTAGAGGCTTTTACAAGTGGTCTGACAGCACTAAGTGTCTCAGCTCCCTGTAAAAGCAGCGCCCAGGGTTGGAACAGGGGACAAGGAGAAGAAAAGAGCAAGAAAGCAGAGTGTGTAAGTGTGTGAGTGTGTACGTGTAGATTGTGTGTTAAAGCCATGGAGAATATGATAGCCGGTAGGGATGTCAGGAGCCTCTGAAAGGAGGATGTCTAAGCTGGGCTCAGACTCTCATCTCCTCACATGGCCTCGCCCTTTCCCAGCATCCATCTCTTCATTTATCCCTTACACCTTTGCAGGAAGTTCAGCTTGGCCCCGGAGCAAGAGGCACCCTCTCCCGACCCCTTCCTCTGACACTAGCAGGCCGCTGGTTCACACAAAAGGAGAGAGGGAGTGTGTTGTGCATTAAGGGTCACATAGATGTCACTGGTCTACGTATGTGGTGCAGTTGTGTTCATGAGTTCACAAGTCACTGTGAGACACTTGTGTAGCCCTTGTTGAAGAAAGAACTTAATAAAAACACTGAAATCGCAGCAGGGTTCTGTCATTTATGATTTTTTGGTTCAATTTAAACTACTGGATTCCTCCCAGTAAAAATTAAACAAAAATGACCAAACTTCTTGTTCACAGATTCCTGTTAAAGTATGATGTTTTAGAGCTTTCACTGAAATACTACCTCTCATGATTTATTTATTCATTTATATCCAATAACTGCATTTTTGTAGGTTCCTTTAAGTAATGAAAAGTACTAAGTTGCTGATAATACAGGGTGTTTGTAAAAAAAATGTGTTTGCTGTTTTTGCTCAAAAAAGTGTAATCATTTTTATTGTTGTGCTTTGAGGAATAGACATGCTGTTTACTGCAACAGAAAAAGTGTTCTGTGTCTTGAAGTACACCCAAACTCAGTCAAATGTGAATGCGCAACGTGAATTTGTTAGAAAATTTCATAAATAAGCGCCACCAGGAAAGCAGATTTGGACATGGCGTAAGAAGTTTCCAGAGGAAGGTCGTTCATGTCAGAAAAAAGGATTCCACTACCAGCTTGATGTGTGCCGAGTCACAAGCAGTGCACACATTGAACATTTGTAATAACTTTGGAACTTTTACCACATTTTACCAAATTACCATCCCCCAGAAATTACAATTACACATACTGTAAGTTATGAAGTGAAGCAAGATGGGAGTGTAAGGGTATGTGCATTTGTGTTGAACCATCATAAAACAGATATTACAGTGACTTATGGGCAAAGAGTGCTGGATGTATTAGAGGCCTACATTTCAGAGATACAAGCTTCACCCTAAGCTGGAAGCCTTTAGCATTTGACATTTGTACAATACAAAATTTTATGTCCAAAATAAATCCTATTAAGTATCATTTCTCCTTACCATGTAGTCACCCTGATATCGACATCTCAAATGAAGTCAGTTTTTTTGGAACACCCCGTACTATGATGCTTCAGTAAATATATGAAAACTTTTACAACTGTAGCCCATGAGTTGCATATAAACCTTACTTTGTGGAGGCAGTTTCTCAGAAACTGTACTGAGTAACAGAGGTAAAAAGAAGAATCTTAAGTGGCTTCAGGTCCTTGAACCCCTACACTGCCTGAACCATAATTGTGACTTGATCCATCGCGTACAACTGTCATTGTAATGTAAATAGAGACTTTGTTTTTGCTAAAGGACAGCATGTGTATGTGTGCAGACACGAGTGTGACACTTGGTACAGTCAGTGTTTACATCCACACATGGATGAACACACCCTTTTCTCCCCAAAACCCACCTACACACCCGCCCTCAGACTGTGCCTGTAAAACCTAGTGTGGGAGAATTAAAAGTTCAAGGGCCCTCTCTCACTGTGCAGTGGGCCTGAATCACCCTTGTTGTCCAAATATTTACCGTCCTGCAAGTCCAATCTGGAGAGTACCGTGAAAAGCTGTTGTCTGTCTATTAACACTTGGCGAAGATCATTCACATTGTGCAATGTGATGGATTACAGGCATTATGTGCCATGAAAAATCAATTATAAAATATTTATATATACTGATAACTGCAGATGAGGCATGATGTTACAGAAACATAAAAAGCCTTTGGATCGGAAAACCTAAGACCGACTGTTACACAACTTTAAACTGATTATAATGTATACTTCGCACCATTAAAGATGCATGGTCCAAAGACGTCTTTTAATTTCCAGAAAATGATTTGCTCAAGTCCCTATTTTGAATATGTTAGTCACGAGATGAGTAACAAAGTTAACAGCTGTATTTTTGTCATTCCCAAAGTGTGTGACATCTGCGTTTGGACTAATCCCTTAATGTCGGACATTGAGTCGAATCTCTTGTACAGAGTCACGCTTGTCTGGTAACTTTAGGTGTGGTCAATAGCTGATATAAAGGCAGCAAAGAAAATGTCTAAATGTTTTTTCCAGCTTAAAATCCCATGACTTAAGATACAACAGAAAGAACATGCTACTGGCATGTTCTGAAAAGGTCTGAGCTGTGGTGAAGTCGCTCAGCGTCTGCGCTGTCAACGCAGTCCAATCAGTCGTCTGTGTGATCGGATCCTCAGGACAGGATCATCACAGTTTGTTCCAATGCGTCGTCGCTGCACTGCTTGTTTGAAGCCAGAGGTGGACACACCTCATACTGAATGACACTTTCAGTTTCTGAATACAGTATTCAGTGACTGAATAAACCTGTTCAGTTGATCACAATTCATTCTGAAATGACGAACGCTTCCCTCTTTAATATGAAGATGACCCCAAACCAATTAATTTAATATATCTACAAATATACATATTATTCTGACCCGTGTGTTTTTAATGGCGCTAAGTATATTGGATGAGATCTTTGCTTTGTGGTATGATCATAAATGCACTTTGAAGCCTTCCAGTGTAGAGTCACTACACAGCTAAACCTGTTTGAAATGATCAAAATAAAAATAGAAAATAGCAGCAAGTATTAAAAAGTAAGGGAAATGTGTAGAAACATACAAGGATTGAAATATTGACAAATAAACTAAAAGTATCAGGTATTCATTGTCTATCTAGTTTATTTAAACTTCATTATTAGATTTTGCTAAATATAGTTTTCAATTTTGTTTTGCTTTTTAGTTTTTCACTAAAATGTTTATATCCATGAGTCATGCTAAATGATTATCATTTGATACATTCACAGATGTTTCATGTTGATACTTGAAACCTACGTTATTTACATCCAAACTCAATATTCATTCATTCATGTTCTGAACTGTTCAATCCTCTTTTGGAGTGATGGGAGTGCAGGAGCCTATCCCAGCTACCATCGGACATAGACACAGTACACCTACGTTGCCAGTTCATGACATATACAGACCATTGACTCTTATTCACGCCTACAGATTAACCAATCAACCTGTTGAGGTGTATGTCCATGCCACCTTTCATAATCAACAGTTTCAGTGTAGCTACATTATGGGATTGTCTGTCACAGATGTCCTCAAATTCTGTTCTGTTCAATGAGTCAAAATTAATTTGAACAAAGATCTACCGGTCAAATAGGAGCTTTAATGCTACATGAAATCACATTACATTAAAATGTATCATATTTTTGTAAATTTTTTTTGTACCAAAAGATACTTGTTTAATTGTGAAACTGCTGTACACTACCGGAACATAGAATTTTTACATATTCATTACGTTACCAGCATTTTGAAAATAAAAGAGTATTTACCATGAACTTCTCAGATGCAAAGTATTCAAGAAATATAAACAAAGTGCAAATTAACTCTTAAAACAGTGCTATAATTTGTCACGTTGTGCAGTGAGATGGATAGCAGGTATTTTGACTCATGATGGTAAAATAAACCAGAGAATAATTTTGAGTTTTTACTTTCAATCTTCTCAGAAACTTTGTAAACATTTGTAAAAAAAACAAAAAAAAGCAGGATAAAGGCACATGTAGGACTGGGCAATAAAACGATAATGATATATATCGCGTATTAACTTTTCCTTGATAGAAATATGAGAAACACAATTTCGATAGAATTCATTGGTCCATGTTTTGACAGATGTAAGAACAGCCAATTAAGTAGTGCCGCATTGAACCAAACACACTAGAGTCATGTCAAGTTAGGTTGACTCACACAGCACAAACATAAGAGTAGCTGCAGCAGACACGCTAATGATTGGGCTGCATCGTGAGGTAATGGGTGTTCACTCAGGAGAAAATGTGACCGAGAACTGGGGCGACCAGGTTACTGAAAAGTAGGGTGTGAAGCGTTTCAGTTCAGATACAACAGAAGCATAATAATAATAATAATAATAAAT
The DNA here is from genome assembly GCA_029814465.1 of Ostorhinchus cyanosoma. NCBI lineage: Eukaryota > Metazoa > Chordata > Actinopteri > Kurtiformes > Apogonidae > Ostorhinchus > Ostorhinchus cyanosoma. The sequence continues at coordinate 4,391,532 of JAPTYQ010000006.1, forward strand.
AAATAAATAATAAAAGCTGGGAGTCAGACGGTCAAAGCATGCTGTTTCACTTTTGGTTTACGCCAGTTATGGCATGGAGCTCGGCAGATGGGGTGGATGAATTAAGTGGGGGGAATAATACATAACAGCAGAGGGAGGAACTTCATAAGTACCACAACATATGCATTTCTTTCTCTCTTTCTCTTTCTAATGTCTTCACAACTAACTTAAGAGTTACAAAAAATTTAAGCTTGACAAAAAATTGTGATTTGATTTATATCAGGATACATTATTGATATCATCTGATATGAAAAAAAAATTACTATGATTTGATTTTTTTCCCCATATTGCCCAGCCCTAGGCACATGTAAAGAACATGTGTGTCAAATTTGAGAAGAATCAGGTAGATAGTGTCTGAGAAATAGGATGGACAATAATCTGGGACAGACAGATGGAAATCTGAAATATTTCGGGTTTTTTTTTTTTTTTCCTGGCACACTATTCAGCCCGATGGAAACAAATATATAAATACAGCTTGCAAGGTAAAAGTAAATTGTAATTACTTTATGCTTTAATTGTTATTTAGGCTTCAGAAACAACATTAAACTGAAATTAGATTTAATAATGGAGTTAACATCAGAGCCCGGAACCACACATATGTGACTGCATCAGTCTGGTGATCTGTGCAAACAAATGAAAAGTCACTTATTAAATAAGCTAAGATATGTTTATGACACCAATGACATATGAAAAGAAATACATAAGTGAAATATTGATTCTTAGGATAAAGATAAATATGAGAAAAAAGTAAAAAGCAAAAGGATCAAAACTGCAATATTATACCATTTTGTTTTATTTATTGTTAAGTTAAAAAAAAAAAAGTGCATGAATGAATACTGGGATTAGAGTGCACTTGAGGGAGAGACAGACGGAGTGGACAACGGTATTTGGACGTTTGTGGAGTGTTTCCTGGCTCAAGCTCCAGTCAGACTCCTCAGTGTCCTTCAGAGTAAAAACAAAAACATTCGGAGTGTACGGCTCACAGCGTGAGCACATCTCTTATTTGTTATCACTTATGCTCCAGGCCCGGTTTACATTCTCCTGAGTGTGTCCACTGGCGTGTTCATCCGGAAATTTGTCCCCTACGCCCCCTTCTGATTTAGATTTGGAGAGCAATAAAACCTGCTGAGTTGTTGCCTTGGACAAATAAACTGACCAAAGTGTTGATGTAGAGATGTCCGAAAGATACAACCAAGAAAAAAAGTTTGGACGAGAGTGGGGGGAGAGAGAGAGGAGAGAGAGAGAGAGAGACAGAGAGAGAGAGGAGAGAGAGAAAGAGAGAGAGAGAGAGAGAGGGGCAATAATAGGCGCTGGTCTCTCGCTCCTTCCTGTGAAAGTTTCCGGCGAGGCAGTAAACATGGCAGCGTCTGTCTCCTGTGGGAGCCGAAGGAAATGTGTTTGTGTGAGTGTGTTGTTGAGTGGATCAGTGTGTTTATGGATGTTTGTGTGTCTGTATGTGGTGATGTACTGCTTGTTGGTGCATGCATACATGGTCTGGGTATGTGTGTGTTTGTGTGTGTGTGTGTGTGTGTGTGTGTGGAGGTCAACAGTTCCTCTCTTCTCTGTGAGGGAGTTGTGCTGGAGCCAAGTGCCCAGCTGCTCATAGGTGTCTGTTTACAGGCTGATTCACAGAGCTAACGGGGACGACACACAAACACACACACTTTGCATCAGCCTAAAAGAATTCTCACAAAACACGCAACGTATAAGGTTTTCCTTAACAGCTTGGAAAGTAATTTAATTTTCTTTGTTTGTTAGCATCTCCACTCGGAACATTCGATGTTTAACCACATTACAGCTTAATTATATCACCTGAAACAATTACAGAGCGGGATTGACTTAGTTACAGTGATTCCACAGTTTACCTGCTTGACCAACGACCACATGCTTGGGAGTTAAATCTTGTTCGTTTAGTCAAAATAATGTCTTTGTGGACAGCTTTGACTGGCACATTTGAGCGCAAGAAGTTACAATGAAGCTTTTCAGCACCATAATACTTAGGTTTTGAATCTTATTCATTCATTCATTCTGTTCATTTCTTTGTATCAAGTCTTTAATCCTTACTGACCCTTTGCACTGACGTCACATTTATTACGGGACTAGGTGAGCGGTGCCATGGTGGACGGCAAAAGCACATAGCAAACAAATGAACGAATCATGGATGATTTTAAGAGATGGCTACCTGCACTGAAAATAATGTTTTGGAGTTCTCCAGTGAAGTAAGACGTCCTCACCTTAGTATAAAGACAGTATAAAGAATGCTATTTGGAGAAGCTAGCGATAGCAGGGCTAGCTACCGACCTTACCTTCTCCCTCCCGATGTGTTTACAGATGCAGCAAAATCCTCCAGTCTACCGGAGTTAAATGCACACAGTCTGTACCATTATGTTATAAATGGAGTGTCCTGATGGAAAGCAGACAAAAGTCTGGATGTTTACCAGTTCTTCCTCTCAGGTACCGAGTCAGGTAAGATACAGCTAACATTATCTAGCTAGCTGTGTATGGGACACTCAATTTATAACATAATGGTACACATCGTGTGCATTTAACTCTGGTAGACTGGAAGATTTTGATAGATCCGTAAACACATCGGGGGGGAGATGTTATGGGCCGGTAGCTAGCCCTGCTATCGCTAGCTTCAATATTAGCTCTGTTGTTGTAGTGGCTGTTTTTCTACAGCTCCACTGTGTTATATGTCACACTGTTATTGTCATTATACAGTGCCATATGTTATAGTGGTCAAACTTTACATTTTACTGTGTGTAGATAGAAAGGCAGCCCCTTCAACAAAAGAGCTAATATTGAAGTCTACTTATGACAGCCACTGTACCATAGTGGCTCATAGTACCCTTGCCTTTTCATAGTAGTTAACCCAGTCTAGCCACCTAGCTAGCATTCGGTGGTGCTAATGTGCTATAGACAAAAACAGAGCCTGCTCTATCTGTAATTTCAGGTCCATCTTAGCCAGGCTCTGTCTACAACCCAGCTGAAACCATGGGTGTCTTTGAAGAAGAATGGAACTGTTGTGTGCGGTCACTGTACGTGTAAAGCAGGGTTTATAAAAAACAACAAAAAAGAGAATGTACAGATCAAATTCTATATTCCCCGGTTTGCCATCCAGTCTGCCATCCAGCACTTCCGCTGCCAGTCATGGTGCTCATTTGCGCCATGAACAGAGCGTGACGTAACGTGCAAAGGGTCAATGCCTCCCTAAAAAACCCCTCTGGTCACCCTCGTGGACAAAAATGTCCATGCACAAAAACCTACTGTAAAATCATCATGCGTCAACATTTTTCTTGCTTAAAAAAAAAAAAATCTTAAACAACTCCCCTTGTCTGCTCAAAACTACCAAACATTCAACAGTTTTCAGGATTTTAACCCTTTAAATGCCAGTTTAATGATTTGAATTCTGAGTGAATTATTACAAAAAAACCCACAAAAAATTTTTGTATTTTCCATAGAATAAATCATAGGTGGATGCAACATTGGTGATTATTAAAGCCTAAGATAGGTCAAAGATTAGAAACAAAATTGATTTGATTGCATTATTATTTTTTCTGTAGTGTCAGATAGTCCCTCTGGTCACCCTTGTGGACAAAAATGTCTACGCACAAAAAAAACACAATAAATCATACATGGACACTTTTTCTTTTCTTTTTTATAAATCTCTTATAACAATTTCCCCCCTACTCAAAACTACCAGACATTCCACAGTCTCCAGGATTTTAACCCTTTAAAAGCCAGGTTAATCATTTGATTTCTGAGTGAATTATTACACACACACACACACACGCACGCACGCACGCACGCACGCACGCACGCACACACACACACACACACACAAAAAAATACAAAAATGAAAAGAAAGAAAGAATAATGGAAAAAAAAAAATGCTTGAGGGGGACCTAAAGGTTAAATTAGATTTTTAAAGTGAGTTTAGATTTAGTGCATAAGTAGGCCTACTTTTAGAAACTGACTGGTTATAGTTAGGATTTTATTTAGTTTTAGTATTTGTTCTATTCTTTTTCCAAGTTTTATTACGAAAATCTTGATTTATAGAGGCTAAAAAAGTTAAGCTTACAGAATCCATGACATAAAATATAATTTACCAAGCTAATAAGGTTACCAAACTACCAAGGTACCAAGCTGGTTAAGGATCCATATTATGCAAAGCTGTCTTAATATTGTCCAAAATGAACCAGTGACACTGATTTTACCTACAATTCATATTGCATTGTTTATTTGGAAATCTTAATTTTCATTTGTAATTCAGTTTAAAAAAGGCCTACTCTAAGTATAAAAACACTAATCACTGCATAATTTCAACAGATTCCATCTCTTTTCAGGTACAAACTGAAGAATGAATAGGGTTCTCAAAAATGTGGGCTTGCTTCACATAAAAAAGGAAGAATGAATAAAATATGATATATTGTTGGAAGTTAAACCAGTGTGTAAAATATTTAATTCAGCTCCACCTCATCCACTGAGACTGCACTACCAACAGGACAAAGGTATTGTATTTTGTGGTTCTGTCTCACAAAACAGATCTACAGCATATTTTTTTTAGATGAAGTTGCTTTTTATCCAGCTTATACAACAAGTGTCATACATAAAACTCAGTGTCAAGTTTGTTTCAACATAAGTATAGTGGTTGGCTTTGGTGTCTGAAGGGGTGTACAGTGCAACACTGTGTCAGATTTCTTGATGGAAGCAGAAGGAGAAATATCTGAGTATCATTAAGAGCTAATGATAAGGAGCTGGCATATGAAAGTATGAGGCATGTAATGTAATGCTGTACTTTTTCAGAAAGATATCAACTAAAGGATTTTTTTTTTCTTGTAGAAGATGATATTCATTTATATTTCAAAACTGATTAACCCCAAAAACCAAGAATTATTTTGGGGCCTGTACCTATTTTGTCAAACATATTCTGATCATCAGCATTACAAGTAAAAGTAAACAAGGTAAAGTACCAATTTATAGGTAGTTTATATAAAACTGGATGGTTTTTACCAGAATAATAATAAATTAAAAAAAGAACATATACAATACGATAACATTTATAAGATACGAAACTCTTACTTTTCCTTTGGGGTAATATGAATATATATAGAAAGATGAGCAGAATAAAATGGAGTTCATTATTGTTGGTTAGTTGTCAGATTGACGGTTGTGATTCTATGCTGGCCATTCAGCTCTGTGAAAATGTCAAAACAGCAAGTAATAATACCTACAATATAGTAATGATGTCCCTCAGGGCGAAGACACACCAACACAACTGCTGATCGTTGCCAGAAAAAGTAGAAGTCTACCCAACATGGTCAAGAAAGTGTGAAGAACACATCAAATCAACAACTGACTTGAACACATGTTCTGCGCTTGCGCCAAACATAAAACCAGAAAGTGACGAAACATCTCTGTAGACCAAAACCCAGAGCTCGCTGTCGTCAGTCATTGTTGATGGCAGAGAGTGTTGAATAGTCCAGAAGGGCTGTTGTTGTACCTGTTGAATGGATGATGAGAAGAAGATACTGATGCTGTCAGCTCTCTGGCTTCTTCTTGTGGAAGAAGAAAGATGTTGCAGGTGAAAACTAAGGAGAAATTGCACTATGCTAATAATGCTAACAGTGTTCACTTAATGGAATGAATGAAGTCCATAGGCATCACTGACTGGCACTCATTCAGATACAATATGAGCAGTTCATTGCTGATTATAGAAGACAATGTATATAATGTGAAGTACCTTGGCATAGCTGTATTCACATGGAAACTTCTCCTTCACTGATTCACTAGTCAAGGGCTATCCCGCCACCAATCAGATTTGTCTGACTGAACGACTTGGTAGGGGTCGATTTACACATGTTGAATTGGCCAAAAACACTGGCGGCCGATCGCACAGAACACACCAGACGATGTCCAACTGCCGAAAATCGGGTTGGACTGTCTTCGCCTTAAGGTTCATCTAATCTACAATAAGGTGATATTAATGTTTTTTTTCCGTATCCATATGGCTGATGAAGTAACAAGTGCAAAAAGAGATCGGAATGTTATGTACAACATTTAAAATAATGTTGGTTAACTTTGTTAATTCCATTAAAACACACTTGCTGTTCCTGAGGGACATAAAGTAAAATGATCGTGTCTTCCCTTCTTCCTGATTTTTAAAATAGAATTTCCGCCAGGATATGGATGCGATCCCAAGTGATAATGAACGTTAATTAGAATTTGGTCTTGTTTACTGGGTCTCGCTTTGCCAACACTAGACCTCATGATTCCTGTCTGGATATTCAATTAGAGGTTTGGGTCAAAAAGATGATTTGTTTTTTGTCAAACAGTAGACCTGAACCAGCTTCAAACTGAAGGAAAAAAATCAGCTACAGTATGTCGGTAATATACACAGACTGGACTCCCACACAGTTTATTAGCAAAATCCAATTATACAATGCAATGAAGTTGCTTCATGGTGCTTGTGACATCTAATGTTTTTAATGTAATTGGAATTTACTGCTATGCTAAATAATGGCGACATAATCTCACAGTAAGTGAAAAGTATAATATTACAGAGTTAGAGCAAAGGTTCAAACTGTCAAAACATGTTTGATCAAATTCTGTATTATATACAGGAGAACAGTTGTTCTGTTTGCTTATATTTACGATAAGATGTGATACAACATGCAATTATATTTTTTCTAATATAAGTCCTGAATTGTTTGAGGGCAAAACACTAAAAATGCTGCATTGTTTCAATAACAATGCAGCTGTTTCAAAGCTGCTGGGGCACTGGTTCAGCAGATTTGGCCTAATATTGAGTTGGTGCATTGGGTTGGACATGTGACCTGATATTGAAGCTCATCAATCTTTGCATTATTGTGCAGACTGTGACTATAGCAGACCTGAACCTTAATTATCTTAGCTTCAGAAACTATAAACAAAGTAATATATGAAAACTGTGCAAACAGTAGACCCTACATTTAGTGGGCAGAGAGCCAGTGGCATTATCCACTGGTTTCTCAAAAGCTGTTTTGAAGCATTTTAGAGTTGGAATTGATCATATTTGGACAAAAGATGGGTCAGTGCCATCTTGGAGCGGTTATGGGTGAGCTACTGCTAAACACTAACGTACTAAGTAAAACAATAAAGTAAAGTCATATTCTTGTTATTAACCACACCTACTGTTAAACTCTCTGTCAGGACAAAACAAACAAACAAATAAACAAAAACTGTTTTATTAAACAGAAAATCCATAAACCAATCAAAGGCTGAGATTGCAAACCTCAAGGCCTTCTGTATGACTAAAGGTCTTAATAATGGACCAACAATTTCAAGTGAAAGTCTAATCTAAAGTTGGGTAGAAAACATAGTAGAGGGTCCTGCTACATAAATAGGCATTTGATCACCTTGAAGCAATAATGGCCACCTCACTGTACATGAACCAATAATGCTTAAGTAAATGCATAATTTGCCAAAAAATATTGATATACCAATTATTTGACTGATTTGAAAAGCTTTTACTAAATAAAACACTCCATTAGATTGTAAGACGGGAAATGCATATAACATAGCATATAGGGGTCTGTTATACTGAAATTACAGATCATAAAATGTTGTGATTGACCAATCACAATCGAGAATTAAACAAAACCTTCCTGTCAAATACTGGATTTATTGAGTTGATTGATGAAACCACATTTTACCAGTATTGATGATTTTTGTATTTTCTTCTTTTCTCTACAAGAAACATATTTAAAAAAAAATGTACTGGCTGCTACAAACTCTACAGGCTCATTGGCTTTTGTCATATGTCTGCTTCTATGAAACTGGCTTCATTTTGCTTCCTGGCACTTTTCCAAATTTTTTAGACCCAATAATAAAATATCCAAAAGCCTTCCCAAAATGTATGTTTTTTTGTTGTTTTTTTTTTTTTTTTTTTTATTAAATATTAGGTCCAAAAATAGGACCCAAATTGGGACATGAAAAAGCTACCTAGGTGTCAGTGCATTAGATCTGAAAAACATGACTAAATAGTCTTATAGATCACTATAAATAAAGACACTGTGTTAAATGTGTCGATCCTTGTGGTTTTTCTAATCCAGATGTGGGTTTTATTTCAGGTTTCGTGTGTAACCCATCGTGTCCACTCACATTACACGCAGAACCTGCCGATTTCAACATGTAAATTGCTTTGCAACAGCAGCCATTATTGTGAAACACTCTGTCTAAGATAATCAGTTCAATTCCCAAAAATGTCCATGTGAGAGATATTCCAAAAAATAGTAGTGCGTAATTTTTCTGTCCTTTTGACCTTGTTCAATGCATATTTTTGTATATAAAATAATGCAAAATTATACACAAATCTGTTTTATCTGAAAAAATAGTTTCTTTTTTTTAATCTCAGTAAGTATTTATTTTTCAAATAGAACCTAAGTGCTTCCAAACTGGCTTCATAACATTAGTCTACATCTGGTTTGAATTTTTAGCTCTGTGTCCTGTTTTTAAGGACCAGTGTCAGAGAAAAACCCAGATATGTATTAAACATTTTTTCGGACGATGGTAGGAATGTTTAAAGCGTAAGTGAGCAGCGTGTTGACTGTTGGATGGCAGAGTGAAAAAGCACAGGACCATCCTGCGTCTAATGCAACACGGCTGAAGGCTAATGAACTCACAGGGCGGCCTGGATTTTATCATTAAAGGTGAGACCCTGTCGTTCTTACATACATATGTTAATAGGTGAGGGGACTGTAGGCAGCTTTAGAGGGAGATCTGTAGGGATAGAGTTACACTTGTGGGTATATGAGTGTGTGTGTGTGTTGAGTCTTAAGGGAGGCTGGTTCAAACTAATATGAAGTGATGTCTAAATTGCAACATTTTTTCTGTTTTTGTAGGAAACAGGAGGTGTGTCCGTGTATTTTTGGAGTGTTATGTCTACCTTGCTATATATGTGGGACAAAACAGTGAGTCAGGTTGTGAGAATGGGTTGAATGGGTTTACTATTTTTATATCTAACATACACACACGGTCATACACACACACGTCATGACCCTCCATGATTGCTGATAGCTGAGGCCTCTCTAACAACACACTCGTGACCTTTCACCTCTCACCCCGCTCAGACCAACCTCCATTACCTCCCAATTACATCCTACAAATGGTTTTTCCTAGGATGTGTGCAAGAGAGGGTGAATGTGTGTGCTAGGGTTTAAACCTGCAATTTTTAATTTGGTTTCCTTACCCTGTTTAAACTGTTCCTCTTCTCTGTTATTTCTTTCCATCCATGAATCTTTCTATACTTTCCTTTTTGACTTAGTACTCACTGTGCTTTCATACTAGTTTGAGGTATTTGTACTTCATTTGAGTATCTCCAATGTATTCTACTTTATACTTCTACTTCACTCTATCTCAGGTCAAATGTACTCTACTACATTAGTCTAAAACCTTTAATTACTTTTCTGATTACAATTTTTCATCCCCTTCCTCTCCAGTGATAACCAAGTATCTCTAAATCACCTGATTCTGAAAGTTTGAGAAGAAAAAAACAAAAAACTGAAGGATTACATATTATTATTTTTTATTTGATTTGAAAACATTCATGGTTTTGCTGGAAAATGCAAAAGCAGGAAGTTGAACCCAGGACTGTTTTTCTGGGCTCACAGGACAGCAGCACAAACATATACCTTATAGAATACTACTTTTTAGAACATTAATGCTGATTCAACTATTGACACAATATAGCAGTAATACAGTAGTTGTACAGGGTAATGTAGTGAAATTCTGTGTGCCTGCATTCAGGGTCTGCATGTGCATATGATGATCTTCCCATATTCTAAAACTTAAAGAAAGACACAACTCAGTGTCTTTAATAGCCTAATGGCTAGTGGGAGGTAGTTTGGTGTGTATGGTTTAGAATTAGAGACAACAGCACCCCAGGACGCTGATCTGCCCCAGACCCCAGAGGTCATGAGGTCTGACCTTTAAGGAGCACTCCAGAGCATGTCCACAGCCTGCAGGTAGGCATAGATTACTACACCCTGTCCACAAATGCACACACACACACACATACACACACACACACACACACACACACACACACACACACACACACACACACACACACACAC
>JAPTYQ010000006.1:4420059-4432407 GCA_029814465.1 Ostorhinchus cyanosoma
ACACACACACACACACACACACACACACACACACACACACACACACACACACACACACACACACACACAAATAAAACCAAACAAAAAAAACTTTGGGGGTTTAACAGTAACAGGCAATGGCTAACATAGTTAACCTCAATAAACAAGTCTGTAATGCTATTAAAAAAACACCTTTTGTAAATGCTAATAGATATCTAAAATTGAATGTATTTACCTTAATTGTACTTAACTGTAGCTTAGCGTAATAGTTACTTTATTATTTTACTACATGTTTATTGAATTATGTTAATATTCATTTTTACCATGAGTTGGTTTTCTCAGGACAAAGAAAATTATATACTGAAAGAAAATAACATATAGGTAGTTTGTCATATCCATAAAACTCAACAGTGGAAGATGAAGACCTGTCAAGCACTGTGTCTGCAAGGTCTAAACTCTAAAATGACTGTAAAGCAGGTCTATTAAATGAAAACAACAACACTGTTTTTTCCTGGGTATGAGCTCAGGAATTGTGAGGGCAACATGAGAGTGAATATTGGCAGGTCAGTGTGTGGGAAGTCCTGTAAAGTTAAAGTAAAGCTCCTTTTCATCATGCTCAGATGCCCATAACTCCTCCCACCCTTGGAGCAGAGATGTGTCCTCGCTGCTGGCACTGACTAGGGTGTAAGTGGTAATCATGAAGGGGGATGAGACACAGAAAGAGAGAAATGGATGCTCAGGACTCCACTTGATGAGTTGCATATGCAATGTTGGCACATCACTGTCTGTACAGCCATGTGCATGAGGTCCTGTCTATTCGGTTTGCTATCCTGCATTCCTACATGCCATGGCACCCGAGGACATGGCCATATGCCATCGGCCTGGCCCACTGATCAACACCGCTCCAGCCTCGCATGACAGCTCATAACGCGCACGTACACACACACAAGAGTCCTGACAGATGGGCAAAAAGGTGGGCCATGTCATGTGTGAAATGAACAGAGGGCGAGGGAGTGTTAGCAATTATGGTGAAACAGACTGCAAAGATGGGCAGACACACTTATGTGTATTGTATCTGAGTGTGTAGTGTGGAGAACACATGATGTACACAAGCAGAAATAAAAGCAGAACAACCTCCATGCTAGACAGGAGACAACCAGCTCATATTGAATAGAGCTTTAATCAAGTACCTGTAAGCCTGTATGGATCACTACATTCCCGCCTGTATCAATCTGTTTCTACAAATGCATACATAAACTCATCTTTATTTTCATACCGTAGCCCATCATATAGTCATGACCAGAGATCAACAATATGTTTTGAAAGCATATAATTGGTATTGATTTTATTATTGTTATTTAACATTGACTGTTTCGCTGATATTATGATAGGTATTATGAACATACTATTCCTAATTCGTTTGCACATGAAGATGAGTATACATGTTAAAAAACTATAGATAGTAGGTCTGTCAGAACATTAAAATTTGAGTTTAGAATTAATTGCTTTGCTTCATGGCACCACTGTAGTTGAAGTAATAATAGTATAATTATTCATATATATTTTCTTCATGTCATATAATTTTAGAATACACAAAATACATTATATATATTCTGTTTGTCTTAATTTTGCATCGTTGGCCAAGACACAAAATCAAATAAACATCCACAATGCTCATTCTCCATTGAACTCCATAGTGCACAACAGATGAATGAAATGATGTCATTAAAAGAGTCAATCAACTAGTAGAAAAAGATGTGGAGGAATTTTACTTTTTGTTATTTTAGTACAGATGAATGTAGACAATAGTCAAAATTATGTAAAATATTTACATAATTATTTGAAATAATGATACAGTGATTATGTAACTGTTGAGACAAAGTTAATTGGAAGACATCTAATGATTATTAGTTGAAATTAACTTAAAGAGGCACAAGTCAGGTAAGCTACTATTGAAGTCCATAAGTTTACTAAATGTTTAATAAGTTTAAGTAATGTTTGTTTCTTGTTGTGTACCACTTTATTTGGTGGTTTTTTGGTTGTTTTTTTCTCTGCCTGCAACACATATTTGATCTGGGTGGCAGCTGATGGACCGATAAGAACAGGTTGAGCTCTCCAAGTCTGAAAGAAGTAGCACAATTCAAACTGTGCTGGAGAGATGAAAACATCACAGACTTGCTGCTAAAAAACACATGTAAAGGTCTGACATAGAAGTAGAAATATTGATAGAATTAAGAGTTATCAAAATCACAAGTTATTAATGGCTTTGTGATTGTATTGTTTATTTTGTTGATGACTAAAAGATTCAAGCAGAGAAAAGGCACACGTTTAAATGATGGACCACCATAGCTTTGTATCACAGCAAAAGTCAACAGAAATGTTTTCATCTCTTAAGGTGATAATCCGTGTAACATTCATTCTTTTCATATTCAATTGAAAATCCGGAATCAGAAAACGAAAAAAAAAAAAAAAAAGACTTATTTCGTTGTTCATGTACAAATCAAAAATACGAAATCTAGTTATTTTTCATTCTTTTGATTGTACACACAAAATAAAACCTGGAAATAAGCAAATGGACCAAATGTGGGGTTTCGTGACGTGACGTTTTTGATATCTGATTTGGTATGACTACTGACTTCTTGGTGTGTTGAGCTGGATAATCGTGGGTTTGCTATTATTCTGCTTAATGCATTGAGTGATAATGGAGAATTTTGTGTTACTCAGAGGCAGCAAATGTATTACTGTGGAGGAGGACGACATGACAACTGAAAAAATGGTCAGGATCCTCCAGGTATTGTTGTTTCGTCTAATACAGTGCATCCATGGTAGACAATCTAAGTAGAAGACACTTCACATAAAAAAAACAAAATAGAAGTTGGTAACTTCTGGGTCAAAGCAAATCGATATCAGCAAGTGGTGCCAGGCACAACAAACCCCGCCCCTCACAAACATTTTACCTGATTTGCCCCATTTCTTATTGCAAAAACACATTTTTGGTGACCTTGACCTTTGACCTATATTCACCAAAATTTAATGGGATCTATTGTGAATCACATTGCACCTTTTCTGATAATTTCATCGAAATTGGTCCAGTAGTTTATGTGTGAAGTTGCTGACAATCAATCAATCAAACAAACAAACAAGTCAAAAAACCAAACCAAAAAAAATACCCTCGCCTCCCTGTTAACATGATACCTTTACATTTGGTCCATTTGCTTATTTCCAATTTTTAATGTATGCGTACAATTGAAAGAATGAAAAACAACTCACTTTTTGATTTATACATGAATAATGAAATAAGTATTTTTTTTTTTCGTTTTACGATTGTGGATTCTCAATTAAATATGAAAAGAATGAATGATACACAGATTGGTGACTAATCTTGTTCTCATCAGCCTTTTTGTTACATCACTAATCTATTCAGGAACAATGGGGTCTTTAAGTCCAAACCCTATGTTGTGTGATTGGAAAAAAGGCAGGACTTCAACAGGAGTGTATATTGGCAGAGCTGTGGTAAAAATCAAAGCCAAAATCCACATCAAACCAGCTGAAGGACAAAACAACATGATGCTAATACATGTATATGAATACAATTTAATAACTGAAGAGCAATTTGTGCTTGTACTTTCAACTGTGCTTTGCAAATGCAGCATGTATGGGAAGCCAACAAGCATGTTTGGAGGTAATATGCTAATAGTCAGTGGTTTTGGATGATATGCTGAAAAAAGGTAGTCAAAAACCTTGAGAAAATCAAACATTTGCTCACCATGAGCACATGTAGAGGTTTGTATTAGATTTGAATTTATCCTCTTGAGACCTAGCAGTGCATTTTAGTCCTCTGCAGGGGACAGAACTTTCATAGCTGTATTTTAACAAAATGCTTTCCCTGTAATAGGGTTGTCATTTCTTTTTATGTGTAATGCTTCATATGCCTGTCTTCTGAGTTTTTATCCTGTTACACTTTGTAAATGTGTTTAAAATCTCCTAAAGAACACTGTTTAGGGAAGAATGTTTAAAAGGTGCTATGAAATTTCAACTAATTATAACTAAATTACTTGTTCTCCCCCCATGAAATAGTCCCAATTAGTCCCAAATTAGTAATATATACACTATTATAATATAAAGTAACCATTATGCATCATGAGACAACCAGTTTATATTGAAGATGGCTTTAATGGAGTACCTGTAGGTGTGTATCAATCCTTGCATTACTGGTAGACCTTTTCACCTATCTGTCTGTTCTTATTTTCAGATTGTAAAATATATTGTGATTAGTTTTTAGTTCAGTGCAGCCTACTTGGCCAAAAATAACAATGGATTTTAAAAGACTGAAGTGGATTTTATTTTAGTGATATTTCAAATGTAGTACTATTTGAATATTTGTATTATGAATTATGAAATTCCACAGCTTCTGACTGATAAACCATATGAACAAATATACATCTGGAAGAAACTGCCTTGAGTAATTTGTAGGTCATTTGAAACACAAGTATGTAGTAACAGAGGCTGAGAGTGGAGAGACAGATTCGAGAGTGAAAGTGGTGTTGAGAGTGATGAGAATAATCCTCTGCCCATGTAACAGAGATAAAGACACACAGAGGTTTTAGCTCCACACAGGAGATTGACCTCATTACTGGCAACAAGCTCACAAAGCAAAAGACACAAACACACAAATACGCATGCTTCAGGAACAGAGCTTGAGCAGTATTCTTGTATTATCAGTACATGTTAAAGAAGTGTGTGTATGTGTGTGTGTGTATGTGTGTGTGTGTCTAATGACCCGAGAACACCCCAACCTTGATCAGAGGCGTAGAAAAGGAGCGCTGCCCCCTCTGCTCTAACATTCATCAAGAGTGTGTGTTTGATCTCTCAGCCACATCACACATGTGCCCTCCAATCAACCACCACGGCCTCTAAGGCCTCCTTTGGCCTGCATACACAAACACACGCACACACACGCTCGCACACACACACACAGCACAGGGAATGTCCCACACAGAGCCCATTAGGACTTTTGATTAAATTTGAGTACAGCTCATGTATAAAGGCCATGACCAGTGTAGCTTTATTCAAGTGTGTGTGTACACGCAAGAAGAAAAAAGAAAGCAAAAATGAGTGACTGTAAAGCCTTCTAACCTTTGTAATATAGATCCTAACCGCTGCCAAGGGAGGTTAAAACCTAAAAGGGCTCCATAACACTTCATAACTCTGACTTAAATGAAACAACTACAACTCTATACCCATTAGTGTAGCACACACGTGCACACACAAATACACACTCGGTGTCTTTAGAAGTTGGCAAGGCAACCAAGGTCAATAGGTTTATTTCCACTGGCAGTGGAAGTGCTTTTTGCTGCCACAATCTGCACGACAACACTCAGAACAAACAAATATGATTAGTTTGCCTCATATTCATGAATCACTCACAGGAAAAAAGAGAGAGGGGTGGGACAAAATTCAGCAAAAAATGTTAGGCTCCATTTGACTAATAGAAAGTACTCGTAGTCGTAATATTTTGTTGGATAGTTCTATCTTTGATTTCAGGACGCACTGGCCATGGCATTGTCTCAATAAGCTTCTGCAATACCAGAGACATTACTGAACCCAGACCTAACCAACTTAAACAACCCCAGGTCATAATCCTGCCCCCATAGGCCTGTACTGCAGGCACTAAGGCTAAATCCACAAAGTTTGTGGTATTTTTCTTTTACAGATTCTAAACGTTTTGCATCCATACACGTATCGTTTCAAGAAATATCAGTGTCCAGATGGAAACGGGAAAACTGGGTTAACACAGTGCAATATGTATGCCACACCTATATGTGGCGCTATACACAAACACAGACAGAGCTGCAGGATAAACTAAAATCACAGAAGACTGCAGGGTCCGATTCATTTCAAAGTATCTGACGTGTGTATCTGTTTATGCGTCTCCTCTGGTTGTGACAGCATTACCGGGTTTTGTTGTAGTAGTGCCAATAAACTTAGCAGTGCCAGTGCCTGCAGCACAAACACAACTCTGTAATCCATCATTGTTGTTATTGTTGTTACCAGAATGCTATTCTTCTTCTGGTCACGTGGTACAGCGTCATCATTTCTAAAAAGTGGCATTTTGCCTATCCACACGGCAATGCAAGGGCAGCAATGTGAATTTTTTCCATTCTGGGACTGTTTCAGGGCACCAACAACACTGGTGTCATGTGGTCAAAAGGCCCAAATGATATTAACTTTTGCAGATTGACATTTTGTTGTCATGTGGACAGGCTCTAAGAATTATGGGTAATCACTTCAACTACCTCTCTTCTCACCCATTCCATCACTCTAGAACAGGGTCACTCTGGACTCATCAGACCATATGACCTTTTTCCATTGAAACACAGTAAAGTCTTTATGTTAAACCAAAAGCTTTTTAAGACATGAGACGATACTCACTACATCATAGGGTTAACTAAACTTGCTGCAGATGAAACATATTAATCACTGCAGTAATTATACAATAAAAGCATCTAAACTATTTGCAGAGTTAAATCCAATTATGCACTTTTTGGTTTTTTGGTCAAGCTGTGTACATAACATTCTGGTCCTTGGTTGTGTCTATGAGTGAGCTATGACAGATCTGCAGAACAAAATACAGATAGAACTTGTGCGTGACAAAAAAAACCCCCAAAAAACCAAATGGGGTCACTGATAAACACCTTCTACTACTCCAGTTCACCTCCTCTGGTGGTAGTTGCTTTAGTATCCTGTATACTGAGTTGACAGTTTTAAACAACAGTAGGTTCCATAGCATAAATGTGCAGAGCTATAATCACTAAGATTATCCAGAAAGATCACTGACCTTTTAATACAGGGAATGGTTTCACAGAAACACCTCTGAAATGTCATTGTATACATGCAAAGAATGGCGGCTGCATAGGATCAGTTGGAGAGCAGAAAATTAAAGAACCAGTCCCACATAAATATATATTTTTTTTTTCAATTTAATTTTGCTTTAAAGATAATCTCTGACTTCTGCCCCAATCATCCGTCTAATTTTTATTTCTACAGAATAATCAATATATAATCTGATGAATTGAAAATTACATTTGAAATATGAGGTAATATATATAATAATTATTATTATTATTATTATTATTATTAAGACTTCAGTTAAGAATTTACTATCATAATTGATCACCAAGATGGTGGTGGTAATCATCCCCACAGATTCAAGTTGGAAATGTAAATGAAAGGAACACAAACAAACATATAAGATACAAAACCTCCAATTATGGTGGAGAAAAAGTGAGGAGCTTGTACCTACAGTTAGGTTAATTCAATCACATAGATATAATTTGGTCTGAGAAGTCTGGCAAATGCCAGTTATTCTACAGATTACTCTCAATGAGCACTGAAATCTTAATAATTTACATTCTCTTACATGATTACCAAAGATTTTGTGCAAAAATTCTAAATAAAAGAGTAATGCAACCTAAGATAGCACGTTTAATTTTTTGAGTTTATAAATCAAAATAACATATAAACATATAACATATAAAATAAAGTGCGGTGCCTGTCTGTGTGGCATATATATATATATATATATATATATAGATATAGATATAGATATATATAGATATTTTTTTTTTTGAGAGCCTTATAAAACTTTATTCACTGATGAATTTTCCTTCCCTTCTTCCTTCTAGTTTACTCAAATATGAATGTCCCTTCCTCCCAACATTTTTTTCTTTTTCTCCATCTCATTATACTGTATTTGGTCCCTGTCTTCACCTGTTTTCTGCTCCTGGACCATTTGGGGTATTCCCTCTGTTTTAGCTCACAGTATGTATCCTTACCTGGATATTAAGTGACCAGGAAGGTTATTTTGGTCACATCACAGAGACTTAAACTCTATCATTACTCATGACATTCTCTATCCTGATTACAGACAGTTGTTATTAATCTCTAAACCTTATCTTGTATCTAACTTCTTAACATGAGATCTTGATTCTGTTTCTACTTCTGATTCTTCGGTTACTAAGCAAATATAACCTTGTAAATAATTACAGACTCTACTGGCCAACCACTAATCCATAGTACACTGCTTCATTTCTGTAGCAGCATACTGACGTTGGGTGTGAGTGGTGTCAGATAGCCACAAATAAAGGCTCATGTTGTAGCCTTTACGAGATGAGCACTTCCTCTGAACTTTTGCTGCTGGAGCATGTAGCAGGGAGAGAAATGACCTGCTTCCTGTGCAATTCATGTGGTTCAAAAATGTCCAGCAAATATAAATGAGCTAATTGTGGCTTTTTGATGCTGAGCTTTTCACTCTGTGTATGTGTGTGTGTATTGTACGTGTATGTTATTCTTCTGAGCTCATAAAGCATTTCTTACAGTCGTTAACCGGGGTTAGATAAAGGCAAGCAAATCCAAGAAAAGTGGAAAGGCTGAGAATTAATTAGACTAAATGGAGAAAGATGTTGCTGAAGGCTCAAAAGTGACCATTAATAATACATGTGTGCAGCAGACACCAAATACTAAATCACACTAGACCGAGTGTTCGTTTAATAATCATATATTCTAGCTAGAAACTTATATTTATAGTTATATCAAACATTATCTACGGCATATACACAGTCCAACAATGATGCTGCTGTGGCGTCAGACAAATGTCCTGTTGCAGATTGGACTAGTGTTCCCAGCTTAGCACCCCCGCAGCAGATGTCCAATCTTCCTAATATAACAGCAGGAACAGAACAACACAGCGGCTAAGGCCTCAGATTAAAACTATCTGCATCCAGAGGATAAAGCACAGCCACCACTATACATGGGTCATAGTTTAAAAGGCACAGCAGCCAACACCAATGGATGTACATCATTGAATTATATTGTTAGTAAAAGAAGTAGTAACAGTGGTTTGAGGAGAAAAAAAACAAACACTTACATTTTTAGATACAAACAACATAGCAGTTCCATGAACACAGAGCCCGGCCTGAATTTCTCTTCAGTGCTCACACACAAAAGATAGCAGACTGTGAAATATTACAGGACTCAACATGACATATGTTGAACTTAACAAAAACTGTACAGGATTACAACAGTTTCATCCACCTTTAAGACTGAGAAGCACTAAAGGCCAGGACACCGATAAAAACTAAAAGGAAATGACCTGACAAAAAATATTTCACCATGTATGAATGTCATGGACCAAAAAGAGGTTAACAGTCATATATCTCATTTCTTGCAGTCATAACTAAATGTAATACATTTTACATTTGTTACACTTCTTTTTCATGTAATTCTAATCTCAGGCCGAGTTCTAAAGCAGTGTTAGTGTATAAACTCACTTAAGCGCTACCTGTATCCATGCAAAGGTAACCGTTTTCCACACTACATATGAATGAATGGGAACTTCTTGTATTCAAAGTTGACCAGTACATCCCAGCCGGTGAAGCCTGAATTAAAACTTTATACTATATTTCTCACACACAGTGTTGGATGGATGCTGGGTCACCAAAATAGTTTTAACAATTAATTTTAACCATAGCCTAACTTGACTCACCATGGGAGTCTGAGGGGAACTCATTTACCCTTAACAGAAACAGTCAGTGTGCAGCTTGTTCCACAAAGTTTTTAGTTGGTGAGTAAACCATAACTCTGTTCACAGTATGTGTGTTAACATGGGGACTGGTCTTCAGCTGAGTCACACACTGCTGCACTCATACAATCCTCTACGTATGTGACACATACCATGACATACTGGACTGTAAAGATAATACAACAGAATATAGAACAAATTCAAATGACTAAATATGCATTGCAGTATCACTGAAGCACATGATACATGAAGTCAGATTTCATACCTAGTCAAAACCCAGACTGCCAGAGTCAAGCATCTGCAAGTTAATGTGATATAAACATGTTTTAACTCTGACATCATGATTTTACACCAGTAAAAAAAACAATAATATTTTACATTAGTTTTGTATTAGTCCTGTTTGTTAAAGTAACTGAATACTTTTAGTGTTAAGTTACTTTAGTCTTGTAAAACTAATGTTAACAGTGTACATGACTTGCAGTTTGTGTTTCATGAATGTCTTCAGCTGATGTTTTATCAGCCTCTCTAAGTGGCTGGTTTGGAACAGGCATTAAGGTTTGAGTTTGTACTCAGAGTACAAAGAGTACTATGGAACATTACGAAGAAAGGAATGAAGGCAAGTCAACTAAACTAAGTTTTGTGTCAGGTTAGCTCTTGGAGGTCACTATCCAATTAATACTTGTGTCAAAAGCAAAGGAAAAAAGACACACTGAAGAGAAACATTATCTTTTCCTGCTCCTCCTGTTGTTCGGTCTATGACCTTCTGTGAGAAAGGATCATCCCACCGTCTGGCACAGTTAGCCAAAGAAGCAGGATTTATGAAGGGGAAATTGCAACTGGCAAATGGGCAGGGTGGAGAAAAAAATGGCCCCCCGGGGCAGAAGAGAAGGGATGGGGAGAGAGGGACAAAGGCAAATATTTGACAGGGACACGGGAGGACTAATCGTTGGATTTGACCTCCTGGTGAACCTTCATTGTCTTTGTAAGGCAGCAGAGTCTATGATGAGAAAGCCTCTTACCCCCAAACAAATAGGTAATGAGTGGTAATGAGAGACAATGAGTAAGAGAGGGAGAGAAAGGGGAGGGAGGAAGATGCAGATAATGTAAGCCAGACGCAGACAGAGAAATTACAGAGAAAAAGAGAGGGGAAGAAAGAGCGAGAGCAGCTGCAGCAGGGTTGAAAGTAAAGCTGAGAAGGTGCCGGGCTGCGGAGGGAGCATCCAGGGAGTTGGGTGACGAGAAACACTGTCCGTTTGTGGCCACTGATAATACTTTCCACTCTAGCTGGGTCTGTGTGGGGGTTTGCTGTGTTTGTGTGTGTGTGTGTGTGTGTGTGTGTGTGTGTGTGTGTGTGTGTGTGTGTTTGCAGGCCCTGTGCGAGCTGCTGATTCCCCTGATTGCAGGCTGGCGCCCTGCTGGCGAGCCCCCGCTCACTGAAATTAAATCCACTCTGCTCCGTTATAAATTATAATGCTTTACAAACAACACCCCCACCGGGGAACCCAGGAGGGGGGAGAGAGAGAGAGAGAGAGAGAGGGAAACAGAGAGAGAGAGAAGCTAAGGGAGAGCAGTGATGATGGCAGAGACGAAGAATGAGAGTGTTAGAAGTGTAAGAGAAACAAAAAATGAGCAAATAAAATACATGCGATCTCTAATAGAAAACTATCTGAATTTACCAAACAGTTGCAGTTAAGGCTAAAGCCAAATTTTTATTCACATTACATTCATGTTATTTTCACTTCAATGAAAACTTCATGGATAAATTAGCAAACATAATGTTGAATGCAGTCCTTAAGGTTATAAAACGTGTAACTTCGAACACAGTCCAGGTTACCGCAATTCAGTTATGCATGTGTACATTTTACATACTGAACCTTTTACTTTAGATGACTTAACATATTTAATGGCAATGGTAATGACAAATTTTAACATTATACATGACACACATTAGTCACTGGCCATGCATGGAGATTGATAGTGAAGTAAACAACTAAAGTAGCAATCAATTAGCAAATTTGAAATCTAACATTAAAAAAAAACAACAACTGAAGATTGTTGGATACATTTGATGCAAAACAAGTACACAGTCAAAAAAATACAAACACAAACCTAGACCTAGGTTTAGATATTTTAATGAAAGAACTGTTTCATATGGTTGTTTGTCTGTGTATGTCAGGACAGGACAGACATCCAGGGTGCACCCAACCTTCACCTGACACCCCCTTGACCCTTCAGAGGATTCAGCAGTTCAGAAAATGAATAAATTATTGAAATGTTTCAAATTACACTCTTTAAATGATAAAACAGAGAATGAAAATCCTGATGGATCAAGGGGGAAACAGGACAATTCAGAATTCTTGTGAAAATTAAGTGAATGAGGAAGACAGAGGTGTGAGCAGTGGTGATAAAAACATGAAGGGAAGGCAGTGATACTATTGGGGTTGTGGTTGGAGGGGAGGGGAATGAAAGCCTCAGCTAAATGGACCTTGTGGTGCCAGAGAGGCAGTGGGTTGTGCTGAGATCCAGCTCCGTTGGCACCATATGACTGAGTCGGTACTGTGGAAAGAAACAGAGAGCTAAAACGTCTGACGTCTGTGTCTTAGTTTGGATCTTCTTCGGGTCAGCGTTTTCCCTGGGGTCAGTGTGTTATGGTTATGCTTCTCATCAAAAATCACTAAGTACTTAATACTGGGAATGGGAATCCCAATGTACTCCATCCACCTATCTATCTATCTATCTATCTATCTATCTATCTATCTATCTATCTATCTATCTATCTATCTATCTAT
>JAPTYQ010000006.1:4465994-4476941 GCA_029814465.1 Ostorhinchus cyanosoma
GCCGTCCCCCTTTCCTCCCGTGTGTCCATCCATCACTCGCCCTTTCCCTCCTCCGTACAGTAAGTGACCCAACACCTTGTGCCTCCTGGGATGAGTTAACAGTGTGGATGAGTCAACAGAGAGATGGAGGGAAGGTGTTGCTTTGTTCACACTCAAATTGGAAGCAACTAGTCAGGATTGGGAGCTTTCAGCATTATGTAAACTATTCAGTAAAACCTCTGGGGGTTTGATTCAGATCAAGATATCAATAAATTGTGCCTCATACAAAGCTATGGAACTATGACCATTCACCATTTCTTTTCTTTTAAAAATAGGAACATATGAATAAATAGCACATTCTATATATGTTCATATCCAGATTAAAGACAAAGCAATTAATATGTGCTGATCTAATTTTACAAAGTTTTAATATCAGCAGAACTTCTGGCATGAAGATCAATTGGTGATAAAAGGCTTCCTCCAAGGCTTTATTATCATTGGGCCTGTTTACATGAGAGTTTTTATTCCTTTTTTAATTCCGAATTAAGGTTAATTCCGCTTTAAGATGACCAGCTAAACACCTAATTCCGGTTGAAAATGACTATTCTGAATTAAACTTAATTCCAAATAAAGTCACTGGTTAATTCCACTCTTAATTCTGAATTAACTCATTCCTATACATGTAAACAGTTAATTCCACTTTAATGTTATTCCAGTCATTCTGCGCATGCTCCTTGTCTGGTCCTTTCATAATGATATATTCCGTGCTGCTGGATACGCCGAAGTGAGCTCTTCTGCTGCCGTCCTTGGTTCTAATATCCTTCTCTTCTTCAGACGATCCTAATGAATTAGTCTGTTGATTCCGACGAGCTGCTGCTTCATAATCATTACAAAAATAAATGCAAAAATCACACGTAGTATCCGGTCTTCCATGTTACTAGTTGAAAGGAAAAGAAACAGGAACTGTAGGCGATTGTTTTCTTCCAGTAGACATCACAACGTCATGTCCATGTTCTGCCCAATCAGAGCACTCTGTACCTCCAGCTCTTAAAGCGGAATTAACTGAAGCATTTCCATGTAAACATGCAGGAAATTGCTTTAATTCCGAATGATTTTATTCCAAATAAATAATTCGGAATTAAAAAACATCATCTAAATGTACCCATTGACTTTGACTAAGATGTTGAGTTGAACAGCTACCAAATGTCTAATAAAGTCAGACAGATCATTGCTGATAATGACCTGTCATCATGAAAAGACAAAAAAAACTCAAATAAATGACGATAAAATAAAATACATGTTGATATTTGTCTGTTGATCTCTTCTATAAACGTATTTTCCGTGCGATTACAATAATCTTGAGTATTTTTTAAATAAAAAATTGTGGAATTTTCGAATTTCCCGTTCAAATACAGGAAAGAGGCGTGCAGCAGCAGTGGGCTGAGCCTCACCTTGGATCGGGAAATTCCTCACAAATTAAGCTTCATCCCATGCAGTTAGAGCGTGTTGCTGTCTCTCTGTATGTCGCCATTGAAATGGTTTCAAACACTTTGACTCTAGTGTCTGGAAAATGTATAAAATATATGTATGTAACTTGCTGAGTCTAGCCGATCAGTCATAAAACTGCATCAGGGCTCATTTTACAGGCGTAATTTTGTCTGTTTTCTGGAGCTTGCAGATGCAAATCCAGACAGACAAAGTGGAACAATACTACCAGAAACAGTGAAGGCAGTGTTGAGATTTGAACAGAATAATTTCCATAAATAGCAGCTTTCAAAGAGCAACAATGTGAGTTAGTAAAAAACCACAGACATATTTATGACAACTACCCTTCTGAACATTAACATTAGTATCCATATTAGTAAAACCTCCTCTGTCGTCACCATGTTTGTTATTATTGACTTTCTTCTTCTCAAAAAACTTTACTCTTCTTTGTGGTATTTAGCCAGCATGGTAATTAAAAGCGTGCCCTCAGATGGATTGAATGAGAAACAGTCATTCCAACGTACAGGATGCATGGATGTATGACGGCAGTGACACATGACATTAAAAATGGAAAAAACCTATTTACGTATGTGAAGTGAACATAAATGAGCCTTAAAACAGGTACTTGGTGACGCAGTCAGTACTGCTGTCAAGTGCAGCGATTCATTTATTTTTCCTTCTCCCCCACCTTAACCCATAAAGACTCAGTGCTACTTTTGTGGCAGTTCCCAAATGAATTTTTCTCTATTTTAGCCTTTTTAAAATGTTCTGTATTTTACATTTTTCAGTGACAATCATGTATTTTCCTATATTTAATTAACTGATCATGTAGATGTTCGTAAAAGCTCAAATTAAAGTTGAGTGTTATATCAAAAACAGAGAAAATGGAAGAAAAAGTGACTTTTTCAGTCAAATATATCATTAAGTGAACATAAACCCAGTATGTCCATCCACTGTCATTGATCCAACTCCATGGGTTTTACTGGTGAATCAATGTTGTAGAAGATGACGGTGTTTCCACGTTCGCAAAAGAGCCTCTGAATGTTCAAATGGGTCATATCTGATGACCATGAAAAGATGACAAACTGCATTTTACACCAATTATGTACATGTATTGATACAATTAGTGCATCAACAGGTATTTAACTTTTTATATTAGTAAATTATTTTGGTTGCCAGTGGATATTTGGGTCTTTATGGATTCAGCTCAAAATGGAAGATTACATATCCAACATAATTTGATTGAAAAAATACATTTTTACCTTGAATGAAATATGCAGCAGGTATGTGTAAAGAATGCTATGAGATATGAAACATAACCTATTAAGTGTTGCCAATCAAATGGTCAATAAGATATGAAACACAAAATTAATTACAGAAAATGATCCATACAAATATTTATTTTAATGTTTTAAAATCATATACTGAACAAATGGTTAATTGGCCATGTGACAAAATATAAAGTATTCATGAAAAAGTATTTGTCTCATGCTTCTCCTGTTCAGAACTAACTGAATCTGTCTGTGGCATGTTGTATCTCTGTGTGAGTGTGTGTTGCTTTCATACAAATTCACATCCACTCTCTTGACGCACAGTGGCGACACTCAAATGGTAGAAAAGTACAAATAAATAAATAAATTGCATTATCATGCTCATGAGATAATTGTTAATCTTGAAAAAGTTGAGTGAGGAATTAAAATTTTAGTCAGGACCTATAAAAGTTAATTTTATTAATGATTTTACTTTTACTATTAATCGTAGAGTTGGAATTTGGTTGAAAAGCAAATATAGAGAAGCTTAAAAAATCAACATAAAACATTTCCATCAGATAATTCCATCCAAAATTGCAATAATAATTCTGTCACGTCATATTGATCCTTGTGAACTAGCTAGTTAATAAAAATGCTCAGCTGAAAAAAAAAGTCACTTTTTTCTTTATAATCCAGTATATTTCATAAACTTAATGATTTGTGTAGAAAACAACGTGCCTATGAATCAAGAATGACAATAATTGTTGGGGCTGTAAAAATACTGCAGAACGTTTAAGAGGCTGAGCAGTTCTATTCATGGCCAGGAAATGGAGCCTGACACAGTGAATCAGAACTGAGACAAACAGCTATATATGAACTTATTCTGTAGAGTTTGTGTCTTGCCATGCCATCTATACACTGTGGTAGGGTTTTTATAGGGCCAGGACCAGCAGGTAGCAGTTCTACACTGTATTTACACTACTGGAACATTGTGTTTCTAATGGCTTGACCCAGTGGGAACTCACTCTGAGTAAATAGGAGAAGGCTGAACATGAAATGAGGGTAAGTGTGTGTCCCCGTTTGTGTGGACACTTTCTCCAATTATGAACCTTCCCCAGCGTAACTAGTGCCATTTACCAGAGTGGGCTCAACATTTTGCAGAGTGCTCTCCAAATACCTTCAGCGCTGCCAAATAGGAAGCTCACATTGTGACAAAGAAACTAAGCAATGCCAGCAGCCACCCCTTCCAAAGGCTAATGATGGAAAGAATCCCCCACCACCCCCCTACCCTCTCAGAGGTTAAGAGTAGAAGAATAATCACTCATTTGCGGGGCAAAAAGCAAGGGAGCCGAGTGTGCTGCATAAACATTTTCCCGGATGTAATTTTCTCTGCCGGTCTTTTGGCTTTTCCCAGTAGGACGGAGCCCAACGCCCAGGAGGAAATCGTTTAGGCTCCATAAGTGCCAAATTGTATCCTGGTTTTCCAGAGTTTTCCTGCCTGTTCTGGCTCAGGGCTTTTCCTGTGGTAAGATTGGGTCATGTGTTATGTGTGTGTGGATATGAATGATGGCAACTTGAAGGCATTCAGCTATAATACCTATGTGTCAGTGTAGTAAGCATTAGAAAGAGGAAAAAACTGAGGAAAGGAAAAAACACACAAACATTGAAATAGATAAATTTTTTTTTAAATGGGGGAGGGAAATTAGCGATCAAACAAAGTGAGACGTTCCCACTTCCTCAGGCGCCTGTGTACTCACTGAGCTGTGTCTGCACACATGACACAAAGCCGGAGAATCTGTGTTCTTGTGTGCCGTCAGTGTGTTCTCTCGTGTATGTGTGTGCATGTGTTCGTGTGTCTACCATGTGTTCCTGATTTGCGGAGAAGACTTGAACTGCTTACTGCTTCATTAGGTCATATTTGTTTATCAGACATTGTACAAAGCATCTGCTGTTCCACAAAAATGCTCCATTTATTGTGTGTTAATACAAAAGGAAACATCGAGAAGTGCAGCTAAAGATTATCGAAATCGCCAAAGTTGAAGCTGAAAGTTTTCTCTGACCTAATTTTGTTATATCCTCATATACAATTACTGCTCAGCACAGTATGAACTGAGAGGCCTCACAGTCTGTCTGGTCAGGACACACTTCATTTCAGACACATGTCGCTGCAGCAGCAAAAATGCCTCACAAACAACACATGTTTTATTTCTTGTCGATGACTGCATACTGTGATTGATGCACTGCTCAAAAGAAGGTCCAAAGTAAAATGTGCTGAGACTGAAAGCATAGCATGTTTCTTTATGGCTCCAGTTTAAAAGGTGCTATGTCAGGTATAAAACATTAACATGTCATTGACAAATAAATTGTTTGTTCCATAATTATGGTAAACAAATGTGGTGTGGTAGATGAGATTGGCAGCCTCTATCTCGTGCCAGTGGTAATTTTAGTGGTAGTGTTTCTGCAAATTAAGGCCACATTTCCCATAAAGCCTGCTGCTTCCTGTGGCGAAGAGGATGTTGATTCTTCGGTCAAAGGTTTCCTCTTTAAGGGTTTAAATATGTTGGAAATGATTTTGCCATCAGCTTTTGATAACTGTTGCTCTTTGAGCATTTTTAACCATGAAAACAACAGTGGGCCTCCACTTGGAAGAAAATAAATAATGGAGGGTGTTTAAACATTTAGTCTGGGCCTAAACTCATAGATGGTTGTTTCCCGAGGGTTTCATCAAATTATGACTTAAATTTTACATTATTATAATGTAATTGTATTGTAATTGTACATAATTGTCCATTTTCTTTACTCTGTTATTCTGTTTGTAATGTGTTTTTGTGGTCTTGGTGAGCCGAATGCATCTGTAAAAAGGTCTGTTGGTCGGTTGGTTCCTGTTGCATTTGACACCGTATGTCAGGAAATTTAGAATGTTAAAAAACTGGCACCAACATTCACTTGTACTCAAGGATGAACTGAAATATTTTTGGTCACAGGTCAAGATCATGGTGACCTCAAGTCTGACCTTTCCTATGAATGCAAGATCTCAGTTGTGTATTTATTATAATTATGATTACTATTATGATTAATATTATTGTTCCCTAATTCTGGTTCTTATATTGATGCCAAAGGTCTAATATTTAATAGATCTTTATGAACAGATTATAATGTAAGGATAGTGTACACATTTGACTGAACTTGCAGCCATTGTTTTTATTTTAACGAAGTCTTGATTGATCTTGATTTAATGAAGCCTTGATCAGCCAGAGGTTGCGCTCGACATTTTTTTTGAAGGACAGGGTTGTAAAATTCTGTCATAACACATTATTATCCGTCATTTCAAATGTAATATTTAGAGACATATTTAGTAGCATTTACTGTTCAAAAACATCTCAATGATGCCGTAACTGTAGTTCCTGCTGGCTGATAATAGTCGTCCTCCACAGCATCAGTCCCTCTTTTTTCACCACGTTTAATCATGCCATCACATTTCTTGGGCTTTTGAATATAACTGAGGAAACTCGGCTGTCTTGACAACTTGCTTTTGCAAAGTAGCATATGATTTTAGCTCAAGTCAGCTAAACAATAAGATAAGACTTAACAAAGAGTGATTAATAAGCATACTCCCCATCAACTGGACAGGGGGTCTACTACAGGTGGACCAACTGTGAGTCAAGTACTGGTGTTACAGAGTCCTGCACGGGTCCACTTTCCAAACCTGCTCGTACCCGCTTTAGACCCACAACCTGACCCGTGATTTAACACATTGTCTCCACAGTAACTCACTTTGAAGGACTTTGTTTTTGGCTGAAACACATGCCATCAGTGCTGCTCAATGATATCTGTGACCGGATGTAAAGCTCAATTCAAAATAAAGCAAACCGGCTGTGGACCAACCATGGTTCCATCCATGAATCGGCTTTTATTTTTTCACTTCCTTATCCGCTACCCACCCACATTTAGTTTAATTTTAGTTGTGCCCGTTCCCCTCGAAAATTCTTTTTTTTTTTTTTTACTTTACCTACTTCTGCACATTTTTATGGGTTCCTCATCGGATATCCAACCCAGTACACGGCTCTGCGGTGTAGTCAGTGTAGTTATGAACGGTGGTGTTGTATGGTTCTATACAGTTAGGATGGTGTTATGGACTGTTTGATGCCTTGTTAAGAGACAGACAGACCAGTGAACTTGGTCCAGGCTCTGTTCAGTGTTGTGTGAAACTTTCTTTGGTAGATTACCCTCAGTATTGTAATCTGTCAAAACGGGCTTCAGAATATTCTGTCATCTTAAAAAAAATAACATCAATGACGGAATATTTTCGGTTAACGTGACCTCTGTGACCAGCATTCCAGATTCAGACAAAACTGAAATATGTGGTAGAGCTATAAGAAAAAGAAACATTTTTTAAAGTTACCTCAACTGTAGAAAACATGGATACAGCAAATACAACATCCAGAATCTACAACACAAACACAAAACCAGGACAATGCACTGTACCAGATGGAAAAAAAAAACAAAACAGTAGCACGCACATGACATCATCTACAGATTTTCTGTGTGACATAGTGGAGCTCTGAAAGCAAGGGTCTTTTTTAAATGAGAAATCATTCTGGACAAACGTTACGAAAACAAAAAACACATTTTGGGAAATGTGGCCACCCTGCAGTTCTGTTATTACCCACCTACACCACCAAACAGCTCAATGCAGACCCAGTTACAGTAAGGACTGTAGACATGTGGATTGAAAACTGGTCAAGCTGCAAGGCTGTTTGACGGCCACACAGACATGAGCACAGCTGAGGACATCCAAGAGTTGACTGAAACAGTAAGCAGCTACATTGAATAGTGCACCTCCATCTGCATCCCCTCACAGTGTCCCAACCAGAAGCCCTGGTTCACTGCAGATGGGCACAGAAAAATCAGGAACTGGGCTGCAGCTCTCAAGTTTGGAAACGCTGTGAAATATAAGCATGCCCCGTATGAGGTCCAAAAGTCCATCAGGGATGCCAAGCAGGGAAAAACACAGAGACTCCAAAGCTTCTATGGGGAAACAACCTTCAGAGCATGTGGCATGGAATTCAGGCAATAACCAACAACACA
Organism: Ostorhinchus cyanosoma; assembly: GCA_029814465.1. Lineage (NCBI taxonomy): Eukaryota > Metazoa > Chordata > Actinopteri > Kurtiformes > Apogonidae > Ostorhinchus > Ostorhinchus cyanosoma. The sequence goes on from JAPTYQ010000006.1 coordinate 4,473,797, forward strand.
GAGGACAGAAACATAGTTGTCCTACCGGCAAACTCAACCAGTTTTATTCCAGGTATGACCAACACAGTCCAGACACACCCACAAAATCTTCCTACACCCCAGAGGACACTGTGCTTCAGGTGACTCACAAAAAGGTTCTGAAGGCTCTTAGACAGGTGAATCCCAGAAAAGCTGCCAAACTGGATATTGTGGCAGTAAGACTCCTGAAGCTGTACAGAATCACTGACTGGAATCTACATAGACATTTTTAACACCTCCTTGCCACAGGAAACAGTCCCTCGCATCTTTAAATCCTTAGTCATCGTTTCAGTTCCAAAGAAAACACACAGTCACAATAAATGACTTCAGACCCATAGCCCTCACATCTGTTCCTGTGAAGTGTCTGGAGAAACTGGTCCTGCTACTGATCTGCTCCTGCGTTCCAGACGTGGTGGACCACCTCCAGTTCGCCAACTGCTTGAACACGTCAGTGGACGACATGGCGGCGCTTACTCTTCACCACCATACAACACCTGGATTCCCCCAAAACGTACACGGCTACTGTTCCTAGACTACAACTCTGCTTTCAACACTCGTGGGCCAAAGAAGCTGATCACCAAGTTCACAGACCTGGGAATACGGACACCATGGATCCTGGATTTTGTCATGAGCAGACCACAGGTGGTAAGGCTGCAAAAGTAGGTCTCTGCTGAGATGATGGTGAACACAGGACCTCCACAGGGCTGTTGCCTCCCTCCAAAATTTTTTTCACTGTACATACATGACTGAACTTCCACCCTGGACAATAACATAATCAACTATGCTGACAATACGACCATCCTCGGCTTCACTAGAGGAGGGGATGAAACATACGGAGAAGAAAACAATCAGATCCTCGACATAGACTAAGGAACTGATGTTGGATTTCAGGAGAAGAGCCCCACCTCTACAGCCTCTCACCATCGTGGGGACAACAGTGGAGCAGATGGATAACTACCTTTTCTTTAGACTGTGCGTCTCTAACAGCCCAAGCTGGGAAAAACTCAACCATGGTGAAAAGACATCAGCAGAGGCTATGTTTCTTCAGACTGCTGAAAAAGACCAGGATACGACAGCAGCCCCTCACTTGGGTCTACAGAGGACTTGTTGTGAGCATCCTCAGTGGCCGGATCATGGTATGGTATGGAAACACCACAATGCCTGAGAGGAGGTCATAAAGATTGCAGAAAGGGCGTATTAGCAGTGAGCTCCCCTCCACAGACACCATCTACAGTCTCCCAGTGCTGCAGGAGAAGAGCTCAGACCGACTTGAAGGACAAACACCACCCACGACATACACTGTTTAGGTGAGTAGCAACAACCTGAGACACTGCCGGCCTGTCATCATCAGCACTCACAGGACCCACTTCCACAACATCTTTCCCCCCCGCCATGTGAGGATGGTGAAAAGGACATCCAGGCTGGGACCATACCCCTCATCTCCCCTGCACACAGCAACCAGTATTTCTATGTGAAATGCACACTGAGTGCCAGGGTGAATCCTCAGGGTGCAATATTAATAATTCCTGTTTTTTTAAAGGTGCAGTATTTATGCACTTTGTTACTTTTAACATAATTCAAAGGGTCTTTATGACCCTTGTGTGTGTATGTGAATTTTTTTCCCCTTCCTTTTATATATGTGTATTAACTGTGTTTCTTAGTAAAAGTTTGAGACATTTCATTCTCTTATCTTTCCATTGAATTCAACAAAACAGAATGTAAATGTACCTGTGCAAATGGCAATACTATTAATTATTTTTTAAATCTGTTAAAGTGCATATGAAGATGAAAAATTTGAAGTCTCCAAAGGGAATAAAAACACTCCACAAACATCAGATCATAAAGACAGGAAATATGTGCTTATTGTATTTCTTTTTGTAAAAGATCACGAGACAAGAAAGAAGAAACAAGATTTAGTTAAAAAATATATTGACTCTATAATCTTTATCCACTCATTTAAAGATAACCATTTGCAGAATAAATTAGGACACTTCTCTATATCATACCATTATATGCTCTGCATGAAGTGCTTTCAGTGTTAAAGTATAAAAAACATCCTGGGTTGGAAAAGTTTGGAAATTCTAAGTAGTAACTACATCTCAAAAATATATAAATGAGTGCAATACCAACATGTTTGCACCATACAGATTTAGCCAGATGAAATGAAGAATTGGATTAGCCTTACTACAGTGTTCTTTGTCGTTTATACTTCATTTTTTAAACTGGATTTTTCAGTAATGCTTGAAACAATGAGATCGTAAAACAGGCAAGGTATCAGCCAGAATACAGACAGAGAAAACAAACATTCTCACAAGAGCATACACACACACACACACATCTGAGTTGAACCCACTGGTTGAGGAATTTCTCTGAGCCCTGAGGAGGAGGAGATGGGGACAGACAGAACACAATTAGCAGCAGCTTGTCACAACTTTGGACCTCTGAATGTGTATTGTGTTTTTGTGGGTTGTGTGTGCAGACTTGTGTGACACTTGCCCTCCCGCACAGCTCATTTATTGGATTAGTGCGAGACTGACCAGTGGGGATGTGGCCAGCCGGCGCCAGGGCCCGCTCTGAGGCTCCACAGCCTAGTTAGCCCCAATGCTAAGCTAACCTCCCACTCCCCACGCCTCGGGTGGTAAGCGCCACTGTCGCAGGGGGGTAAAGGGTGCTTGTTACTGGGACTGAGGTGCCATGCTAGCAGGCCTCTCCTAAAGGGAAGAAGGGGGTGTGGGGGCAAGGATGGACTAATTATAAGGGAAAGCCCCAATTACAAGGAGAGGAAGACAGGGATTGGGGGTGAACTGGAGGGAAGGATGGAAACACTACAGTGGAAGCCAGGCTTGGAAATGCCACGAGTAGCTGCCAGTGACAACATCCCCATGATGCAGACACACAAATGCAAAAAGACACACAAAGAAGTACATACACCAGACAGCATACCTTCTGAGGTGCCGCCTGTCTCCCTTTCCTGTCTCTGCTGAAGGATAATTGTATTAAGTGTGTTTGTTCGCCCAGTGACTGACGGCATGCCTGCGCGTGCGTGTGCGCACACACACACACACACACACACACACACACACACACACACACACACACACAAAAACACACACACACACACACACAC
>JAPTYQ010000006.1:4487455-4500406 GCA_029814465.1 Ostorhinchus cyanosoma
ATTTTCATAAAAATCTGTCCATAACTTTTTGAGTTATGTTGCTAACTAACGAACGGACAAACAGACAAACAAACAAAAAGACAAACCCAGGCAAAAAGATAACCTCCTTGGCGGAGGTAATAAATAAAAGAAACAGATGTCATTTCAAAGATAATTTTGCCATGCACGAGGGTAGTAACAACATAGTAACAAAATGGAACTTGTCTGAAGAGGTGAAGAAAAAAGGTTCTGATAAACCATTTGCTTTGAAGAGCAAGCAGTGGAGTTTGAAATAACACTAAGAACAGAACTCTGGCTCAAAGACTTATGTTCATAAGCTTCTCGTGTTATTGTATGTATGCCTTAAAAAAAAAACCAACACAACATTACAACAGTAGAGGACAGGATTTTCTTTTAGGGAACCTGTGAGAATTCTGGTTCTATGCATTTGAAAGGGAGCCCAACTAAAGTGTAAGCTCAGCTAAAAGCAATCCTAAGTACTGTCATCAATGTCTTTTCTCATGGTAATTTAAGATCATCAAGATTGTTTAGCTGCATCTGTGTCTCTAATAAGGTCATATGATATCTTTGGGACAATCTGTATTACAGATGTTCCTCTGAGTTCAGCTCTCATATCATCCACTGTCCTTTATTGCTACTTGTCTTATTTATCTTTAAACTATGTTTGAAGTCTGTCTGTAAGCCTGTTTCATTCCTGCCTGTTCTCTTTCACTGTCAGATAGTTGTGTTAGTGGTTGCTTTCTTTTTTTTTATCCTGACTTAATGTCACTTATCGTTTTAAACACTGATGTACAGCTGAAAAATCCATGAACTTTCTTCCTCAGCACATAGATGCATGTAGCTAATGTTTTACACTTTGGGAAAGGATAGAAAATGAAGCTATAGCTGAAAAACAAATCATCTAGATTTGCTGACAATTGCCCATAGTGTAGCTGTTCATGTTGTGGGACAGCCGGGAATCCTGAACAATCTGATCATCCATCAACTGCTGTGATCTACAGTATGTCACATGCATTCCCATCACAGCAAAACTGACAGCTGAGATGCAGAGCCAGGAGGCGGACACTGTGAGGACAGGGGGTTTTGTTGTCAACTGACAGCCAGCGGAAGAGCAGCTAACGCAGAGAGGCAGCAAATGGCGCGATGCTGCAGTGCAGCTAAAGCCCTGACATGGAGGGTCACAAACCTCACATTTCATTAAGAGATGGCCAATCAATCCTAAATCCCAACCCTGCACCAAAATGCCCACTGATAATCTAATGAAGGCCACTGATATGATATAATGAAATCCATGAGGCAGTACTTAGCATTTAATTCAATCTGTCCTATATGTATTTAGCATTTCTCAAACCACAAACATATTGCATTTGATATATTAGCTGTCTCATTTAAAATAGGTCTTTTTACCTTACACTGATATGTTTATTTGTATGTTATGCAAATGTTCCTTCAAATATCATATTTGCTATGTGTTAAAGTAGGCCAAACTAGTTCATCTCCAACCACTGACAGATAAAAAGTCAGCTTGGTGCAATGGATAGTTTTGCTTCTGGCAAACTATCATAGCAGATATGAACCATGGCTTCTGCAAGCTAAGTGAGGTGCATTTTACCCAATCAATTATGCATGCAGTGGAATTATTAATGCTGAAAATGTAGTGGGTTACCTGCCGACACCAGAGATGAGTGTGACGGGGGTTAACCAAGCTGAAAAGACCAGGTTGTGTATAGGATTTTTTTTTGTAAAATGTCTTTTTAAAAAAAGGGTACAAGCCTCGGTCCAAATGTGGATGTTGTTTGACATTAGAGGAAAGAAAATGAGTAAGCAATCCTGTTTGAAGGAGGAGAAATCTGCCAACAAATACACCACGATGACCCGTCTACAGTCTATCCAACGTCACAGCAATCTTTTAGTTGGAATCTAGTTTTATGTTGGGGGGGGCATTTCTTTGATTACTGAATTACTACAATTGAAAATACTTGAGGATAATTCCTTAAACTGAATAAAAAATTTATGACAGCCTTGTGAATGTATCTTACATTAATATAATTTGAACTTGATTAGTTTTGCTCTATTTTACCACTAGGTGTGACATGGCTGACTGACAAGGAATGGCACAGACTCACTGTGATGTCACTGTACTGGTGGATTATAGGGCTGACCTGAGAAAGCCACTCCTCGTCTTCCTGTCCGCTATGGTCGGATGCCAGGCTGTCTGATGACTCGTGACGTGTGATTGGGCCCGGGCTTCCTGGGGGCATTGCTGAAAGAACACAAAGACACACAAACAAATAAGTACCTGATGTTGGGTCAAGTGAAATGGCCACCCACCTAAACCTGGTTTTGTTTGATGTGTGAACCATCACACACCACGTAAAACCAAGAAAGTTTTCCTTCCCAAAGACTTACTCCCATGGTATTTATAGCGTGTTTCTCTGTAATTGTATACATAATATTATAAAAAACATGATATAACCTGCAAAATAAGAGTCGATAAATTTCTTAATTTTTTTAATGGTAGTTTGATTCTGTATCTGAGTTGTACGTAAAAATGTGAGTTTCAAAATGTGAAATATGTGCAATTTCCTTGATAACCAGGAAAGCAGACTCAAATTAAAATGAAAAATCACAATACTGCCCAGATCATGCAGTCTTAGTTGTTTCAGATGTTTACGATGTCATTCCAAAGCCGAAAAATGTAAAAAAATAAATAAATAAATAAATAAATAAATAAATAATAAAATAAAATAAATAAATAAAAAATCTGAATGCCAAAAAGTGCCTCACTACTCACCATGTCACAGACAGTATTTTTACAAAGTGCAAAAAGTATCACACAGTTTGAGATTTGACATTAGCATGGATAACTGGAGGGGCATCAGCAACTTAAAATGGATGGTGAGGTATGAGCAGAGCACTGAATCACATATTAACTATTAACAATTTACACATCTCAGCCCTGTGAAGGATAATGATAACTGACAACTAGTTTAGAAAAGTGTGCTGGACTCAATTAGGATTGGACTAATATGGGATATGACAGCCAATATCAAATCATGTGGGCTGAGGACAGTGACAGTATTTATATGATCTAATACAACGGGCTTATATTTGATGGATGAAAACTCAATTGTGGGGTGAGTGCTTCTCAAAGATCAAAGTGAGTGAGAATATAAGAACATGGAAAATTCCTGTGCTTATATTTCACTCAAAGGGGCATATGGGTGTGTGCCAGTGCGTGTGAAAAAGAAGTGTACAGTAAAGTGTGAGAGAGACGGTATGTGTGTGTGTGACCGAGAGATACAGAGACAGATGGGGCTCTTGCAGGCTTGAATAAGCAGGCGTGGAGAATGAGGCTTAATGTGTAGAAACGTCCCTCTCTCTGTCTCCCACCTCAGGGATGGGGTTTGTTTAACACAGCGATGGCTAATAAACTTGTCAAGTTCACATCTGGAGCACAGGAGGCGCTCCTGTCAGTGTCTGCGCACACTTACACATGTGCCAGGTGTTCGTACACGTCTTATAGGGCTATTTCAGTGTTTGACACAACCCCCTCCATCTCAACATGAACCCATCCCTCTGAACTGTGAAGGCTGCAAGCGTCTTACAATTGCTTCTCAAGTCAAGATTATATTTTTAAAGAGTAGGCTGATGAGCAGTAGTAAACAGCCAGCCACCTTGCATCAGTGATCTGTTTCAAACATTTTAGAACAGGCCAAATGAGAAAACAGGTTTTTAAAGGACATGTAGATTGTCTATTTTAAAATGTGCATGTTTCAGAGAAAAAAAGGGAGAAAGTGAGAGAGAGAGGAGATGGACTCAGGGCATTTTCACACCTGAAAGTCTAAACTAATGTTCATATTTTATACAGTCTACAGTTTGGACCATTTAGTTTTATTTCAAAGCTGTAATTATGTGAGCAGGTAAAACAATTGTGTCCTGCAGAAACCATCTGTGTGTGCACTGTCTCTTGACACTGATTAGCAGAGTGTGCATTTACCGTAAATTTAGCTCATTTTACTCTTCTTCTATTTGTTTTTCTTTGTGTTTTGTTTATTAGCGATGGTAGGCTCAGAAAGGGACTCATACCCTGTGGAAGGACACGCCTTCATCATGGAACAGATCACTCCCATTAGAATCATTCATTTAAACAACATAATCTAGTGAAACAAATATCAATACTGTCAAAGTCTGATGCAAAACTATTTTATAAGAAATTACTTTACTGCATACATTTCCCTTAAAACTCTGTATGTACACATTTGTTATGAAGAATACTCAAAATTGATTTATATAACACTTTACATTTAGTGCTTAATATAATATTTTTCACAAATGACAGAAGCTGCTAAGTTGTTTCTTTAACACTTGATATATTCCACTTACAATTACCAAAGTCTCAAACTGATGTCTTGATTAGTTCTATACAAATAATCATTCCAAACAGAAGCAGAAAACTTGTTTAGAGGAATGTAGTTACTGAGCTGGATCTGTGGAAATTAAAGGGGAAACATTTCTGGGAAGAGCCGCTCCTGTTCCACTATGATTATTGAATCAGGAGGCAGAAATCGCACAGATACAACTGAAATGATCTGCTCTGCTGCACCACCTGACACGAGTGAGATAATATGTTGTAGCTGTAAGTTGGGTGACCTTTTGAGAAGTCACGGATACTATTGAGAGGTAAAGTGAGCTACAGTGAGAGAGAGAGAGACACTGGAGCTTTCTCATGTCCTGTTAAATTTGAGGAGAGACAACAAAGCCTGTGTTGTGTTATTTATTAAACAAAAATCACAGCTCCCCTATTTCCTACCCCATCCCTCACTCCCTCTGCTTCTTTCTCTCGCCATCTCTCTTTCTTTCTCTATCTCCTCCTGCTCTCTGACCCTTGGGGCCAATAGCTGTTCCTTAATTAATTATTGATGTTCTGAAGCAGTTGGTGGACTGGCTGGATCAAATTTCGAAACTGAGGGAGGAGGGAGGGAGGGGATGGAGGGGGCCTTTCAATGGCCAGAGTCGCAGCCAGGCTCTGTTATAGAGAGCGAGTGGTCATCCCCATGGGTCAAGCTGAGAGATAGCCCTCTGTGTTGGTGTGTGCAAGTGTGTTATCACACACGTCAGGAGCCAGACTGACCCTCGCCGTTACAGCTACAAATCTATTGTCTGTGTCTGCCAAGGCAGGCATTCGGATGGACTTCTGCTTTTACAACACTCATTACAGCCTCTTAAGAGACAAAATGTCAAAGCAACTTCACATACAGCACATTTTTTAAGTGCTAACTGATTGAACCACACTTAAGCAGGGTCTGTATGCATGCCTTTAGTACAAAGTGCTATTCATGCATTGAAACATAATAATAATAATAATAATAATAATAATAATAATAATAATAATAATAAAAACACCCTCTATAGGCTTTAATATTGACTTCAGGTCCTGAATGATACTCTCCCCCCCTGTGTATTTAACATAATTTTATATTTTAACCAAAAACAAAAAATACACATTAATTGCTCTTAAAATAAAAATTAAATTGAAATTGTCACCATTACATGAAGATGATCTGACAGCATAATATCAATTACATATAAAATGTAAAAAAAACAAAAAAAAAACAAAAAAATAAAACAATAAAACTGATGCAGTTACACTGTTCACATTTAAGGAACTGGGTTTAATTCGCATTTGCATCATGTTTCTAATTAAGTTTAAAATTGTACATAAACATGTGTTCAAACTATCATCATTGTGTCTCCCTATCTGTTCCACTACCAATCAACATGACCCAAGATGGATTTACATGTTGCCACAATAATTACCAGATGTGAAATACGTACTAAAAAACATGTATTTAAGTACAAATGGAAATGCCACAGTGTAAAAATACTCCACTATAAGTTTTCATTAATCAAGTGTCTTATTGTAGGAAGATTATTCTATTAGAATTTTATCACTAATACATAGTGCATTTTAATGTTATAGTTCATCAATATGGACATAATTTTAGATAATTTCTATACCAACAGGTAGTATAGTAGTATATTTCATAAAATCATAAGCACATGATCATATTTATGCAAAAATCAATAACTAATTGTCATAAATACAATGTAGTAGAAAATAAAAGTTTGTGTTTTTTAAATAGTCTAAGCATTGTATATACTTATAAAAAGGTTGTATATTTTGTACATTTTTCCCCACTCATAAAAAAAGGAAAAGGAAGTGGCTGTGTCATTATAAAGCCATCAGCTGACCAGCATGTCAGAAAAATAAAATTAAAACTGTGAAACAGTAGATCTAGTACTACAAGTGTTTGCTTACTATGGCTGACTGATAAGACTGCATTTTAATTCATAAAAGTAAGATTTACAGCCAACATAAAATAATAAAAGCCCTGTCGCAAAGCAGAATAAATAGAATCCAATAAGCACCCTGATACGTATGTGCTTACATACAGGCTATGCAGAGAAACAATCTCTCGTACAGTGCTGCGGAACAGAGTCATCTGTGTCACAGTCTTTATTGACTGTGGAGAGAGTAGTGTTTTTGCCATGCTGAAGGCTGGTAGCCAGTGGCCAGTTAGCCAGAGCAGTGAAGCAGGGAGTCAGAACAAGAACAAAGGCCGCCTAGGTATTGATGTAGCCTGACCTCCCAGGGCCTGGGGCCAGGGGCCGGACAGGCCGATCTCCAGGGATAGATAAGGGGAAAACAATGTGATATATGTGGAGAGCTGGCAGAGCGGTGGACAAAGGATAGCCGTCTTGTCTGGGGCCATTCGCTCAGCATGGCTTTATCTCTTTGATTTGTATTTTTTTAAAGATTCATTTTGGTTGTTCTTTTATTTTTTCCTCTTTCCACATTGATGTGCCATGCTTTGCTGCCAGACCTTTCACTTGCTGGGATCCCTCCTGACTGCTCCACCTGTCCCTCTTCTCACTTTCCTCTCTTCTCGCTTTCCCCTTTTGAGTAGTACTCTGGCAGATAGGTGCTGGCATACTGACAGACTGGGATAGCTTAGTCATTATATATCATTCAAGGCTTATTTGACTGACAGTTCCTTCATTCAGCCAGAGCTACACTTACCCCATCCTTTCTCTGCCTCTCTTTGATTACTGACCCAGTCATGGCGCCACGGTTTCTCTTTACCAAACGCCTGATGTTCCAAAGCCTTCACTCTGGCCTCTCTCTCAGAGCAATTAGATCTATTGACGAGGCAACTGTGGCTGGCCTGTCATGGCCTCAAAGTCCCGAGGGAGCGGCCGAGCCAGCCAGTCAGTCAGTCTCCACAATTAGCACATTATATGACAGGTAGAGAGGGGAGGACCTCAGCCAAAACGCATAGCCTCCATTGCTGCCATCATCGCCCGGCTAAAAGGAACCTGCCAAAAATCCAGGTGGTAAATTATTCAGCGGTTTGTTTGCTTCAGAGCAACTTTGCAGCAAAGGGAAGAGGTGTCGGACATACTGCGGACAGCTAGATAAATATCACCTTGAAAAAAATATCTTATGTAGAAGAAAAATAACAAGACTCACTGTGGGGAAAACATCTGAATGTAGCTAATGAGGACATGAAAACCACACATTCATCAAAGGAAACCCCTGTTATTACAAGGGTTAGAGTACTCATTCTGTTAATACACACTGCTAACACTTTTGACCAATAGAAAAAAGGGCCCATTCACAGGCTACACATTTTTGGAGGCACAAATCTGGGAATCTGTTGACATTAGTTATCCCTAAACACTAAAAAGTCAGGCCTGGTTTTATTAAGCCCAAACTCAAGCGAGGGTCGTTATAGTATAAGGCTAAATGTGAATATACGTAAATAAGTAACAAAATGTAAAATTTTAAAAATGAGGACTAAATGAAAACAATTCACACACAAAAATCTTGGCAGGTAAAATACCTCACTGTTAATGGATGATTGTAAAATGTATAATTTTCATATTTGATGTGAAACCTTTTTATTATTTATTTTCAGCCTCTATAGCATAAAAGAAGGGTTTCCTTATATAAAGGAAAAAATATCATACGAACTAAATAAACTGAACCTGGTCAATTCTATAAAACTTCAGTAAAGTCAAAAATCAAAATGAAAGACAAAATGGAAAATAAGTGAAAATTTCAGGATTCAAATAAGTCCTCATCTCCTGTTTGTGAGTGTACTGTATAATGTGTGTCTCTTTTTCCCTTATCTCTCCAAGGCAGTGCTGCATGTTGCCGTCCTCTGCAGGGCTGAGTGCTGCCAATAGCTGCTACAGATGGACAGGTGGAGATAGTGACCATGAAGTGGCGCCACCGCTGCCTTTTATCATCCCGTCCTGGAGGCTCCGGTCTGGCCTGACCCTGGCCCTTCCTCTCCCCCTTCCTATTCCTTTCCCTGCATACTGCATTTTTAATCACCCTGGGTCATCCAATATAGAGCCACGAGACCGGAGACCATAACCTGTCAATCAAGCACTGCCACCTCTTCGCCTTGCACCACCTTGCTGTCAGACTTACTCTGTTTGTTATACAATTAGCCCGAAGGGTTTATTTATAGAGATGTCACATCCTCAGTCACTTCTCAGTACTTCTGTTTCTGTCAGACAGCAAAAATCTTCCATTTGACTCATCTCATTTGCTCTCTTACCGCTTGTTCTCTGTGTTGGTAATGCAAATTGCATCTAGATAGGGCAACTGAACTGTAAATATTTGTGTGTCTTTTCTTTTTCCTCCACAGTGACCTGAACTTTATGCTCAGCAAGAGGCGGCTGGACAAGAGGCGTATGGCTGTGCTGTAATTCATCCTAAGGTCAAATCGACTCTTTCTCCTGGATCACTTCTCCGTGGCATTGCCAAGCCCTGGAGGAAACAGCAGAGGAGAGGGGCTGGCAAAGGGGACGCATGCTGAGAAACAGGATGTTGAGTGTGTGTGCTCGGTTGCCACGCAGAAATGGAAGGTGGCACTCCAAGAGCAACTCTGTCGGCGGTGGTGGTGCATTCGTGGGACTCTCTGACCCGCGGGGAAAATGGCAGGAGCACAAGAAGTGGGTAGAGGCCTGAACAATTATGTTTATAGCATCTTGACCTCACATCGTTTCACACTTGGCTGATTTAGGGAATAAAGAGACACAGCGGTGCAGTGTTATCTAGCTATTGCTAATTGGATGTAAATGTTAATGCAATGAATCTGTCTCATTATGCAGCCGGATCCGCTGCCCATGCTGGCAGAGAGAATGGTGGAATAAGCTGACGCCTGTGCCCGTCACTCCAACGCATCCTCATTGCTCTGACACTAGGAGAGACCATTAGCACTAATTTGAAGAAATATCCTACCAGTTAGACCTGGAGCACTGCAGAAGTCAGAGACGAGTAGCGAGATTAGAGTAAACACAGCTCCACTTGCCCTGGAGCATCTGCAAGAGCTAATTACAGATTTTGTGTGTTTATAATTATGGAGTGAGCTCAAAACGTTGGCCTATTCCAGGGGGTGGATTGATTCCGTGTGTGGCCATCCGTGTGCACTCTGTAAGTTTGTGAATTGGCCTTTCAGATGGCAACCTAAAGTGCTCTGTACTTGTTATTAAATTAGAGGGAGTTTAGGGTGTCAGCTAATTGGTCTCAGTGCTGGCATGTCCTGAAGCAGGCGTGGACTAAAGTAGTAGTGGCGGTGGTGGTGGTGTTACAGGCAAAGGATGGACTCCAGGTGCATCACTAAGCAGAAAAAACTGGAAGTAATTCTGGGAAAGCTCAGAGGATATTAAATATTAGAGATAGTAGGAATATCACTCTCTTAAGTATATGAGAAAGGAAATGTTATGGCTGCTTGGCGGAAAGGTCTCCCCTCAGCATGTGGCACCAATAAGAGGCCAAGGACTGGCTTTCAACAGAGTCAACATGGGAAATCAGCAGGGAATAGGGCTCACCCCCTTGACTAATGATGCATACAGTATATAACAGAAAGCATACATGTTCGTGTGTGCCTGTGCAACCAAAATATACAAGCACCTATATTTTATGATGCATACATGCATTATACAACTATTCTATATGAAAAGCAGAAATACAACCCCCCCCCCTGTTTTTTTTTTTTTTTACTAAATTACCTTTTGTCATTTTTGGCATCATTGTTTATTTTATTATGATTGTAATTTACTGGGGTATATTGGAAATGAGGCCTTGAGCTCAATATGTTTTCCAGCATAATCAGAATCATAACGTCTTTATGGAAGCACATAAAGATATGTTTTGGCATGTGTTCAACATACGCCACATAGAAAGTATAAGAATAAAAACAAAAGCCAAAGCACAGTGATAAACACAACATTTAAACAGAAGAAATTATAATGTGAGACCTGTTTACAGAATTTAGAGGATCTCTTCACAAACACAGTTACACACACGTTTGAAATGTAATACGGACTGAGCTACAAAGAAAGTTAGATCTGAATGAAAGTGACTATGGCAAAAATATTGGAGCCAATACTTAGACTGAATGAGTGTTGAAACAAAGTTGTAGTGAACAGGGGAGTTGGCATTTCTAGTTACAGAATTCTTTCATTCAGTACTCAACAAAGTAAGATGTGAAGGAGATAATGACCGTATGGATCGAGAATAGTTGCAGATCTACAAATGACTGGGTGTAATACTACTACCCCAAAAAAACTGTGTCTATGATAAATACAGAGGGGTTGATATAGCGATTGATACAGAAACCTGTGGTGGAAATCTAATAACATCTGTATCAAGTGTTTTAAGGCTAATAAAGAACAGACAACAAAATTTGGTGCTGTCTGTGAAAAGTCAAATGCATATGATAAAGTTTTATTTTGAGATGGTAAATAAAGACTTTATTTCACTTCAGCCTTCATTTATAAATAAATATAGACTGAGTATGGCTAAGGGTCTTAGTAGTCCCAGTGACACCTGAGACTTCATATTTTTCCTTACAATTTGGCAAATGTTTTGCTACTTTGAAATGTATATAACACATGCAGCTTACCTAAATGTGTTAGTTTGTGCAAAGCCATCCACAAAAAAAAGAGGAGGATTTGCAGAGCACTTACCAGCCAGAAGGTGCTGATAATACTGCACCAGATCTGAGGACAGCACCAAGGGGTGATTGGAGTTGAAGGGTGGCTGTAACTCATTCCACTGTGGAGTCCTGTGACAAAAAATAAAATAAATGATTAAAAATAAATAAATAAATAAATAATAAAATACATATTTCTTAAATAAAATAAAATAAAATAAAATAGAATAACATAATAATACTACTAATAATGAATGTATAATTTTGTATATACTTTTATTTTTCCAAATTTATAAATAATAAATCAGTGAATCACAAGTTCAACACAAAACATGGGTCTGAGCATTGCAAATATAAAATTACCTGGCTAGAGTCCAGCAGGCTCTTGGACATGTGCTAAGTTCCAAAGGTGTGTCATCACTAATTTTCTGAGCACTGCTTATTGGCCGAGGCTCCAGGACATGTTCAACCAAGTTACCATAGCAACTGATGATGTACAGCGAGTCCACAACTGACTGTCTGGATTGGTCTACAATTATGAAAGAAGGCAGTAAAGAATATTTTATTTATTTATATATATATATATATATATATATATAAAACAAACATTTGGCCACCATCATTTTACCAAAATACTTGATTTCAGCATGAGAAGCAGAGACCATGGTCTAACCTTTCTCTCTTTTGATGTTAGGGTTGGTGAGGAACCAGGATCGAGAGGAGGTGAACAGGGCAGCCACACAGAACTCCCCTCCACTGGACTTGCTTGGTGAGATCTGAGGGGGCGGCTTGGCTTTGCTTCAGGAAAAAAATGAATAAATAAAAAAAGAGGACGAAAGTAACACACAATAACATCTGTGAAAATGTCTAGGGTCTGAAAAGTGCACAAATTCAAATCAAGAAGCTTATAAGAAAAATAATGTTAATAATCGTAACTAATCCTTCCTTTTAAAGTTGTGTAATGCATATATTTTTTTTATGTATTTACTCAGGGCTTATTCTCTGTAAAACTTTGAGACTCATTTGAATGAAAAGCTTTTGATAATTAATTGATAAGTAAATAATAATAACAACAACAACAAGTATTTATCTGGTAAATGCGATAAATCAAAGTGTGCTGATGGGTAATTGTTACATGCCCACAACTAAGTAAAGTTACAACTGTAAAACAGAGAATTTGTAATTTTACACATTATCTATATATTGTATGCATAATAATATTTAATTAACTACTTTGAAATTAGGAGTTTTCAGGAACTTTTTCTCATAGTTTAACTCTTTATTACAAGGGGCTTATGAGATTTTACTTTGAAACTATGGGATTTTTTTTTTTATCATTATTTAATACTTGGTAACAATTTCCCCGTGTCATAGTGTGTACGCCTTCAAACCTGCAGTGTACAAATATATAAATCTTGGATTGTTATCAGCATAACCATATGAGTAAGATCTTCCTAAGAAGTACATAATTATATCTGATTCATTAGGAAACTTATTTGGTCACAAAACACAGTACATGGACAAGTTGATGTATTAAAGAGGGATTTTTTTTTTTCTCCTGTATTTCAGCTGTAGTTATTCTAAATTTACTAGTTGTAGTTATCCAACATTATACTACAGTTTGCTGGGTAAATTAGGAAAGACAAATTGGACTTTCAAAAGAAAGGTTACCTAATATTTTTCCAATAAGTATAGAAGCAGTGTCAGCACCATATCCCAAAATATACAAGCCAGGTATGCCTCAATGAAGTCTGACCAGGCTCTATTTGTATGACCTGCTAAAAAATTAATACAATATTTTAATGCATGATAAAAATTAATGAATTTCAGACTACTTGAGAAATTTTAAGGACTTGAGTAACTCCTTAATATTCTCCATTTAAATAGAATTTTTCAGTGATGTGTATGAATGTTCAAAATTGTACATGCACCCCCC
>JAPTYQ010000006.1:4500506-4510968 GCA_029814465.1 Ostorhinchus cyanosoma
GAGCCGGTGGAAGCAGCCCACCATCACAGTGAAGGGAAGTGAAGGGAACAGATGGTGTGAGGAGGAGGAGGAGGAGGAGGAGGAGGAGGAGGAGGAGGAGGAGGAGGAGAAGGAGAAGGAGGAAATGGGAACAGCAACAGCATGTTCACTGGAGTCTTAGGGCAGCTTTACATTCAACACTTCCACTTTTTAACACTCCCAGACCTGGAACTCCACTAACTCTTTCATGCAGAGTGGTCACTACAGTGGTCACTACAGCGGTCACTACAGTGGTCACTACAGTGGTCACTACAGCGGTCACTACAGCGGTCACTACAGCGGTCACTACAGTGGTCACTACAGCGGTCACTACAGCGGTCACTACAGCGGTCACTACAGTGGTCACTTTTCTCTTACACATTCAGGGTTTTTGTTTTTTTAGTTGCATGTCCATGAACACAGTGGACACTTATGTTTCATCCAACACACTGAGTAACTTTGCTCTTCTTGTTTTTGTTTTGCTTATTACCTCCATGAAGTGAGTAATATTAGAGTGTTAATTATGTAGTGTAAAAATATGTTAACTCTATCCTCTTAGGACCCACTGTCAGCTTTGTACAAAAAAAAAAAAAAAAAAAAACAACAACAACATAGCACTCAGCATAATGTGTGTTGTCCAAGCTGCCTGTCTTTGGCTCTCTCTTCCCTTCCTGCCACAGCAAAGAATTTATTGGGAGTTATTGGATTATTCAGCATGTCAGGACTGGTTGAGAGGAAGTGGACCCAGAAAGGCTCCTCAGCTGTAACAAGGCTCCCCCATATGGAAATGATCAGAGAACAGTAGCAGGGTCTGGTATTATTGTCCAGCCCTATAACCAACCTGGACAGTAAAAAGTAGTCACAGCAGATCAGGCATGAGGCAGACTAAGGGGTTGAAGACCTATGCTGGTGTCGCACACTCCCAGAGGGGCACTTAACCTTGACCTTTGAAAACCACACTGGAACACTGGCATGGAAGCAACACACATGCATACTTCTTTCTACACTCAGACGTTTGGAAAAAAAAAAAAAAAAAGACTAATAAATGCATGTAGACAGAGTATATGCATATACTTTTAAAATTGGCTTCACCTCTAACCAGAAAGAAAAAAAATCTATTCCCAATTCAAGTCGTTCTGGTTTATGTGGAAACAATGAATAAAAAAATAATTTAAAAAAATGAAAAAAAATTATATTACTAATTTACTATTAAAATAAATACATAAACGTGTGTGTGTGTGTGTGTGTGTGTGTGTGTGTGTAAACAATTGGGCTGACTCAAAGGCCCAAGGTGAGTTTAAGCACTGATATTTTCAGTTCTACTCTTGCTACTGTACTTATAGACTGGCTTGTGTAAATTTGATCTAAATACATGTATAGTCCCCTTTTGTGCAGTCTGCAACACTGACGGTTGCAAAAATAATGAACGATATTAAAAGAACAAATATGATGGAACTTAGGTCAGCGCTACTTGCAGTTTCACAATGTTCATTTAAAAAAAAAAGGGATTATAAAGGAATACCTGGACTGACACTCAACTGGGACCACACATACAATCTATTATTATTCTCTTTATTACTCATTTTGTAGTTATAAAACAAAGTTGTTCTACTCAAGTCCTGTCTTTAAGTGTACATTTGAGATGCCATACTAGATCTTTATTATTTTTATGCAACTTTCAGAGCTCAGGTACAAATACTGTGCTTTTAACTCTACAACATGCATTTGGCAGCTTTAACTTTAGTATATTTTACAGTTTATGACCCCCATTCTCTCCTGGGGAATCCACATATCTGTTGATTCCAAATGCTTGTGATGAACTGAAGGATGAAGTGTTCCTTTATGGACAGAGCAAATTCTCCTTCTTAAGCTAAATAAACTCCTTAAAAACCCTCTTGGATTGTTGGGAAAATGCATTGCCTCAACGTTGAAAACAGGCCTGTTTTTCTCAGCTCAGCTCTCACAGGGAAATGATGCTCAAAAGACATGATCATATAGAATGTGATGCTTTGGTTTAGAGTAAACTACCAACAGTATATAAAATAGTTCACATGAGCTCAAACTTCTTTTTCCAAAATGATTTAAGTATAATTGGTTGATAATTTTACTTTAGTAAAGTTTGTGTAAAGAACTTTTAGTTGTGGTGGAGTGGAACATTTTCAAGTATTCAGAAAACAATTGTCATTGAAGTAAATGGTACCATCTTTGAGTCTTACTATCCAGTTCCTTTAATACATCCATTATTGTAAAGTGAGACTAGGAAGTGATTCACATCCAAAAAGGAACTGAAGTGAGCCCAAGACTATTTGGGGAACAATCAAGGCACAACCAAGCAGATGTGGCCACTGTACAGAAAAAAATAAATTAAAATAAAGCCCCCATTGATTAGTGTTCCTCAGAAGGAAGTTGAGCGTGTTCCGTAAGTCAGCTAACTTTCACAGTGCTAAGTGCTGAAAGACCTGTTGCTGGCAAAGCTATCTTTCTGTTGCCTCCCTTCAGACTGTCAGCACCTCATAAATTACTCCCTGGATACAAGAAGATGTTGATGTCTTTGTTTAGTCAAGACTGTGTGAAAGAAGGATAAAGCAAAAGGGAAATGGTGAGGGTATTTTCAAGAAAAAAAATAGATAAATAAATGAGAGAGAGAGAGAGAGAAAGAAAGAAAGAAAGAAAGAAAATAGAAAAGGGGGGAAAATCTTTATAATGTGTATTTATTCATAGTGGGTCAAGGAGAGGGGGCCAAATAACCAAATATGTGGAATAAGCCCGGTCTGTGAAGGAAAGATGGAAGGGTAGATAAAGTCACACTCAGGATATTGCTTTGGCTAACTCCAGGGTACCCTTGCTTTCTCGTCCAAGCTCTTCCTCTGGCCTGTTTGTCTGTCAGTGGCTTCACAAGATAAAGCATTTAACAAACAGGGCTAGTTCACTTTCTGTCACTAAAAAATAGCAAATGTTTCCATGACTGTTTTTTGCCCCCGTTTCTTTTTATTTGGTTTCTCAATTTCAACAATTTCGCTTCAGAATATGTACCATTTATGATAAAACAGAATGAGTATAAGTTTTTTTTTTATGAGCATTATCAGTATAAATAAGGCCTTTATCTGTATTTAATTTACAGATCATTAACATGTTCATAAAAGCTCAGATTAAAGTTGAGGGTTATTATATCAAAAACAGACGAAACTGCAGAAGAAGGGACTTTTTCACTAAAATCTATCATTTCAAGCATTTCCATCTACTGTCTAATTCAACTACATGGATTTACGTTCACCATGGAGTAGGGGTGGGCGATACGGGCAAAAAAAAAAAAAATCTCAATTATCTTTTTAAATTTCCAGATAATGATAATCTGGAAATTTAAAAAGATAATCGAGATTTTTATATAGTAGTTATATACATGGGTGTGTGGTCCATAACTAACGTAACTAACACATGGGTGAAACGAAAGTGAAACCGAACATACTTTCAACATCCGACTCATGACTCCTGTTCCACTATAACAAGTGGGTCTTATAAGAAATTTTCACAACTTCTAACCTGTATCCACTGGACCCCCCCCCCCACATTAACTTGTCATGTTTACCCCCCTCCCTTATGGCGCCCCAGCTTGGTTATAACATTATTTTGACTGACATCAGTCTTGTCAAAACAGAACCATTTCCAGGTTAGTGATGTGGACCCACATCTGCTATGAAATCATCTGCTGAGATACAGACTCATGTATATTTCCTCCGTGTGAGACAATGTTGTGTTTTGGATGCCGTCAAGTCACCACAAGCCTGAATCCTGTCCACTGATTGGCTTCTGAGGCACGCATTCGGCCAATGCGGACTTTCATGCGCCTCTCCTGTACCATCTATGCGCCAATATATATCACCCATCCCTACTATGGAGCCTCTGAATGTCCAAATGAGTCTTATCTGATGACCATGAAAAGATGACAAACTGCATTTTTACACTAATTATTTATATGTATTGATAGAATTAGTGGGTCAACAGATATCAAACAGTTTAGATCAGTAGGTGCTTTTAGTCAGTGATGGATGATCGGGTCTTTATGGGTTAAAAAGAAAATTGTTTCCCATCCCTAACTAGAACATTTACAACTGCCAAACAGGTATCATGTATATGAGACTGTATGCTGCAGGTACAAATTCCCACCCTTTTCATGGAACTGTAAGGCTGATATATATATATATATATATATATATATATGTGTGTGTGTGTAAAAACTTCATGTGAAAGAACATCTAGCTTCTGTAAACTGACTAAATCTGAAATACATCAATTCATATATGACTCAAATGTAAACCTAACCCAAACTATAACCCTTAAATGGGTTGCTGGTGGTTTACTGGATGTTGAGATGTTACTTCTGCTATTTCTGAGAGATGCTTTCTCAGTATTTTCAACAGCACTGGAATAAATGCAAACTTTGAGCTCAGCTCTTGCTTAACAAAACATACTTAAGTATGGAATGTTAATAATAATGAAAATGGAAATGGGTAAGTAAACTACAAAAAACTATTTTGTCTCATTCTTGGTCTCATTTGACATTCTGCTCAGCCCTGGAAAATCAAATTGAAATAGGGAAGATGACGTCACAGGACCACAAGTCCACAAGAGGACAAGGAATAGCATTCCCAACGTGTAATGTGTGGGATTCTGTAAAGTCACACTTCTTCTTTGGTGAGGTGTTTAATTGCTGAAGCCCTGGTGTTCCATCTCTCCCATTGCTGGAAAATAAGTTAAACCCTCAAAGGCCTTGTGGTTCACTGGTTTCAATAACCCCAGGAAACACAAATCCTATTTCAGAGCAAGACGATGGTTGGTTTCCAAGAGATTGGGGCTGACGAATATACACCACACAGCGATGCACACCGAGTACTGGAAGATATTCTAACCTCCTCATAGTCTACATGTTGTTTTTGGATGTAAAACCCTAGCTGAATAATAAATCAAAGGAAAACATTGTTTTAAACTGAAGGAAGAATTATAAATCAGTACAAGACTTTTAAGAAGTGTAGTAGAGATTGTGTTTTAGAGCTGAACTGCAGAACTAACCACACATACTGAACTCACACCTACTTTACATGAATTACACAATAGACATACACACAGAGTTGACACACACCAATGTGTTTATTTTTAGGTCTGTGATGGTGAGTTATAATACTGACTCCCCACTGTGGTCTCAAAGCTGATGAGCTGGGTTTGGGCCCCTTTGAAGACACCTCAGCCAGCACAGAACTTGCCAATGGGAGCAAAGATCACAGCTCAGCCCTCCTCTGGGTACAGTGACCGCTAAAGTTTACTCATCTGTGTTTTAAATCATCTTTTTACCCCTTTCATCTCACTTGAAGTGGCTTAAAAGTGTTGAGGTTTCTGCCTTACGACAAAGAGGCTCAGCTCCAAGAGACGAGGGCTTAACTCTTCTCCGTTCATCGGGAGGACGACCGACAGTATTAAGACTGGTAGTGGAGTGAGTTGTAAGAATGAGCGCATTGTCATGAAAAATACAACCAAATATCATTAAATTATGAAACAAATACACAGACAGTGAACTGAGTCGGATATTGCTAAACAAACGGTTAATCTCTCTTTTTTGTTTGCACTATTGGCTTTTAGAAGGGAGTGGAATCCATTTTCTTTGCAACTTTAATTCACTGAAAAGACTACTCACATGTCATTTCCACTTTTAATTTAACAAATGAGTACTCTTGACTGAGCTAATAGCTTTTCCTCAAGGGCATAATTCAATCTACAACATCAACCATCAAAGTCCCTTTGCATTACTATGTCCGTGGCTAACGTAAGGCGCCTCCGATGGGGGATGGAAGTCCAGTGGCAGATTACATTCATTTTCAGAATCCTTATGATAAACAAATATTATGATGTGGCTTGGTTGACCTGGTCATCAACTGACAAAGAGCAAGAGTAAGAGAAAACAGTAAAAGACTAAGTAAGACTGCAACCAACCAAGAACGGAGAAAAAGAAGAGAGCAAGGCAAAGAGGGCAGTCATGTGGAGGACACATCCTTCAACGTCACATTTATTATTTCACAACAGCCCTTGGAAAAGAGGCAGCCTTGGGGCTCTGTTGAACACAGCACTAATGACAACCACTGGGGAAAGTCAGTGAACATAGGAGGCTGGGGATCAAATTTTCAAGGAGAAACTATGGCTTCTCTTTACCTGTGTATTCTGCAGATATACTGAGTCTTTGGAGTCAGACTTAATAAGGCCGGTCATAGTTTAAGTTGAATGTGCCAAACTCCACGATTAGTGAGTTAAATTACATGCTTTGAACACTAAATAACCAGCATCAAAGAGAGGTTACGGTACGCTGCAACTCCTGAAAAGAAAACAAAGACCCATCGACTTTTTTTATTTTGAATGTGCCACATGACTGCAAAGCTTTTAGAGACCATGCTCAGCGTAGAAATTGCCAAAAGGATTGTCATTGCTCAGGTCTCAAAGCGTAGGCTCTTACAGAAACAATATAGGTTTAACTAGCTCAATTTGGAGCGGAAGGCAGTTATTGTGAGGGTCAAGATTCCAATGCTAATGATGTATACCTTTGAAAAGTATATGCTCTGAAATCACTGAGGGCCTAGATTAAGCAGGAGGTGGATGAGGACAGAAGAAGGAACAAAGCTTCAATTAAAAAGTATGAGTGACTGCCCACAACAAAAGACGAAACCCAAGACTTGGGGAAGGCACCACATGCTATTCATTTTCTAAAGTGAATGGAGTCAACAGGGAGGAGCTGGAGAGTAGGGAACTGGGAAAGGGAAAAGTTCACTTCACTGAGCCGTTCAATCATCTCTCCATAAGTGACTCTGTCATAATGGGGCTTCTTTTAAAAGCTTATAAGCATCTGATTTCACAAGACAGCGTTGACATGAGACTTGGCTTCAGCCCCGGCTAGAAAAAGCCTGAAAGATCTTAGTCTACGAAGATGTGGTACCCTCTGACATTAGGTACTCAGTGTTGAGCATGAAGGGAAAACCAACTCAAGATGCTTCATTAGCCCAGAATTTTGCTACACTTTGTAGTCTGTTTATATAATTGTACTTTTTGGAGAAGAAAGAAAAATACTAATTGATGTTGTTTGTCTTTGGTACAAAAAGGTGGTGGTTACTTTTGATCAAATAAATATCAAACATGAAGAAATAAATTTAAAGTTAAATTACAGTTGTAGCTATGTTTAATAGAGCTATTAAGTGTCATTTGACCTCAAATTGGGAATGATGAAATAAACAGCTGTGATGAAGTGACATGAAGCTACTATGGTACAGTAATACTAGCTAATTTCTGTCAACATTTTATGTCAGTCTACTGTTTAAAGAGAAAAATAATCTTAACAGATTAAACTTTCTACTCATAACTTCCCAATTTAAGAACAAAAATCAGAAACTACTCAAATATATAATATAATAAATACTTTTTGAAGATCAAGAATTACATGTTGAAGAAACATTAAAAGAATGACCAAACTTAGATTTAAAAAAAATGTTTTAAAAAAGATTCAGATTGTATGATTTTGTTTTAAATTAATAATGTTCACTAGCGCATTGACCCGTGGGAATCCACAGGTTCTAGAGGCAGAAGAGTTGTTAAATGGGGAGCTGAACTAAACTTACTGGTGTAATACATACATGAGAAAAAAAAGAATGGCCCTAATTTTGTTTTGTATTGAAATCAAAAATAACAGGTAAGAATGCATTCATAGTTACCTTATATATTTGTTTGAAAGGGCTGTACATCATTACTGTATGACTTCCGCATATTCACATTACTTGATGACTTGACTAAGTTTACTGGTGTAATACACAGATTAGGAACAAATAGAATGGCCCTCATTTTCTTTTGTATTGACATGGACAATAGACCTTTACACAGGATCGAAGATGCTTGTGAGTCACTCGTATCCTGTGTGTGGATCCCAACCCTGTCCCGTCTGATCAGAGTCTGCACAGAACTGTCTGTCACCGTGTTACAGGGTGGAGGGGGGTGGTCTGAAGAGGGACGTTAATGGGCCAGGTCTAACCAAGGACCTGCGGAGTGGAACTGGGCCTCAGTAAGAACCAGACCGACCTTGTTAGTGTGTGATCACAGCTGGACCCGGTTTTCCCGTCGTGTCCCAGTGTTTCCATTGATCCGGATCCACCTCCCTGTTTGCAGCTGTGAATGGACTTGTTCACAGGCCGCCTGTAAAGCCATTGTAATTTTATAAAGTAAGAACTCCAAGAGTATTGGTTGTATCAATATGCAGTTTTGGCCAGTCTGATCCTTGACCCAAAATACATGAGTACTCCAAAAGGCAAAGGCTAGCTCTCTCCAGTTTTTCAGCGCGCATGCACACACGCACACACGCACGCACACACACCTTTCATTATTGAGTGTTTGTTTTGTCTTTTCAGGCCATTTTTGCTGAGTGGATGTTAATCCTGATTCACCTGCTATGAAGCCAAAAAGAAGAGGAGGAAGTCAGTTTTGAACAACTATTGAAAAATGGCATTGCAAGACAGTGGACTGCATGAAAGCTGACCTGTAAAAGCCCTTTCAGGGGAAAGAAAATCCTTATACAATTTTTAGAAGTTTATTTGTGACTTCTCAAAAATGGTCATCCAATGTTATAAACTTTTTGGGAGAACTGTATGAAAACTGAATGGTTGTCCCTTAATGTGTGTCATTCAGTGACCCGTTTTGTGCAGTTGATTAGTTTTTTTTACACTCAGAACAGCCACCTTTAATCTTTATAAAACATAGTTAATAATCTGAAATATCCATTCAAAATATTAATTAGTGCCATGAGTTCACTGTGAAACATCTTTTTCACCTCACTAACATTCTTATATCAACACAAGACACTATTCATCAAAAGACCAGAAGATGACAAGAGACAATCACTATGTGCAGACACTCAACCAGTGGGGACCAAAAAAAATAAAAAAAAACCTCTATTCGAAGCAGGCTAAAAACAAAATCTGAACAATGTGTGTCAAACACAAAGGCATTATTCTTGGACAAATTATCATGAACAGGCTAAGCAAAGAAAGATGACACAATGACAGAAATGTTATTTTCTAGTGAGTTGCTCAAAGAAGCCACACGACAACCAGACAAGACGTGCTCCAGCATTTCCCTGAAGTACTATCATACGCCCTCTGGAGTTCTGCCTGGAGCACCAACTCTGCAGAACAACATCTTAATAAGTACAACAACTGTCAAAGAAACATCAGGTACTGATGTAAATATGGAAGATTATACTTATGACATTATACATTCAATTCAAAGATGAATTTGAAGTTAAGAAAACACAATGGACGTCTCATAATAAAAAAGTAAACATACACTTGAACCAAACAAACAAAAAAAACACCCCAAAAAAAGGGGGGTTGAAAAACAACAAACATTCAATGGGACTTTACCCACCTAGGAATGGTTGCACAGATTCAACAGAATGTATTGAAAATATACAGGGAGACAAATGAGACAGTGTGTGTGCTGTGGCAGAGGATACAGTTGCATGCTACCGAGAGAGAGAGAGAGAGAGAGAGAGAGAGAGAGAGAAAGAGAGAGAGAGAGAGAGAGAGCCAAGGCGGGGAGACGCAAAACTCACCATGGAGTTTTAATGGCAAAACATCCCGCCCCAAAGAGGTAGGGTCTTCATGAGAAGGTTGGGGTAGGGAGGGGTGAAGGGAATGGGGGATACAGAGATAGACGGAAAAACCATTATTAAACTAGCACACTTGGGCAAACACACTTTTCACTTTTCACATTACATACTTTTTGACGTGTCTGTTTAAGTGCAAAACATACATGCGGCAGGAAACAGAATGTCTGTGCGCTAAGATGGATTTGAAAACCTGCGGGATGAGTTGATGATTCATCTGCTCAAGCTGCTCTGCAAAGTGTGATACCATATATTTGGCAGATGCAGCATGTCCACTCTTTTTTCCGACATCTGTCGTGTTTTTTTTCCCCCTTCTTTTAACTCTTGATTTCAACCTTTAAGGGGGTCGGGTACATGTAGAGAAACATGGAAGGTCTGAATTCAACTAAGTAAATTTGACAGAACAAAATGATGGGAAATAGTTGTGATTGTTGAGATTGAGAAAGAATATGAACAGTTTATCTAATCTGTAAAACAACTGGGGACACCAATAAAACTAACAGCACTCAGGCATTGTTGAGACAAGGAGTTGTGTGTTTGCATGCTGCATCTTTTTTTAGAGCGAATGTGTATTTATGGCCATGCATTGTCTTGTGAATGTGCACGCCTGTTTGGAAGTAAGGGTGTGGGCAAGTGTGTGTATTCCCTGTGATTATGTTAACAAGAACACATTGTGTGTTTGTGTGTGTATTTGTGTGTGTGTGTGTGTGTGTGTGTGTGTGTGTGTGTGTGTGTGTGTGTGTGTGTGTGTGTGTGTGT
>JAPTYQ010000006.1:4599145-4614730 GCA_029814465.1 Ostorhinchus cyanosoma
AGTGCTGCTTAAGTGGAGTCTATCTCACCTACTACACTGTCTTTGCCTAATGGAGTCCAATGCGTGTGACTGTGTGTGTAAGCGCCAAAGGGGCCCCGGAGAGCCTAATCAGGCATTCAGACTAGGCGGCCCTGTCAATACAGCATGGCGCCTCACGTTTGTTGGGTCTAAGGATCACCCACTGTCTCTCTTTGCCACTTGGCCAGGCACACTAACAGTGTCTGCTGCCTGTGTGTGTGTGTGTGCGTGTGTGTGTGTGTAAATTGCCAGAAGACCCATCAATTATTAAGTGAGGCGTTTGGCTCCTAATTGATCAACACTAATGTGTTTTCTAATCACTGCAGTTGTGGAGTTCTTAGTGGTAGTCCAAACAGGAGCTATTGATCTGCTAGAGGGGAGGAGGAAACCAGAAGAAGATCATGTCTGATGGCTGACAAGAACACACGCGCGCGCACACACACACACGCACGCACACACACGCGCGCGCACACACACAAATGCTTGATGTCACCATCTAAACAAATTACAACATAATTTATGTGAAAGGTCCTTCTCAGTCCGGCACCAAGGAATGATAGGCAGTGGGATTAATGTGATACACAAATTTACTGAAACAGAGTCCAGTTGGTCAGAGACACTCGCTTTTATCTTTCTTATAAACAAAAGCCATTACTCTTTAATGCCACCCCCCCCCTTTTTGTTTCCATGTCTCTGGACGTCAGCACTGAGAGCCAGCGTGTCGCGCCACAAGCCAGAAGGAGATACCTTGTCACCCATATTGAGATATATAGTCTTAAATGAGCAGAGGGCAGGCCAGCAGACTGCCTGTCTGCATATCAATACCCACCAGTCCACTCGTGTGCACCCCGTGGCGTACTGCTAACCTGTTGGCAAACACTGCTCTTCTAAATGTATACCATCATTAGCCGGCTAATGAGACTTCTCTCACACTAGCTGTTAGCAGTCATTAAGTAAAGGGAAAGGGATATTCCCGCTCTTTGTAAATCAATTAGCTAATCCTCTGGGACCCAGTGGATGAAACACACTCCAACTATATGAGGGGTATTAGCATAGCTTGGTGAGGGCGACATCATCCCAGACCAGGATTTCATTTGAGGGTTCAAGAAGGGGGGCTCTTCAAGCGAAACAAGACCACTAGAGAAAAATAGATCAGAGTGGGAAGAAACAGATAGGCAGGTTGATGAAGTGTCTCATAAGCTCAGTGCGAGTCAGCTGGGGAAGCCAAGTGGATCCAATGTCAGCACATTTACAGATGGCAGAAGTGGAGCTGGAAATATTTTAATATGTGCTGTTCGAGGCAATGAAATGTTAACGGTGTGAACTGTTGAAACTACAGTTTTGTCTTTTTCCACTTGAGTGATGATGATGATATCAGCCGGTTGGTGAGGTCTCTTACAGTTTACCTCCAACTTCTCTTCCAAAGGCAAAGCATTAATCTTTTATTTAAACTATCTATATGATTCATGTTTTACTTATCAGTGCATGTGGACTGTTGCAGTAGCTACATTCACTGACATGCTAACAGAAAATGCCCACAAAGCTTCAATGTGGATAGAATTATTCATTTTTCCACACTTGCAATGTTGCAATCCAAGGACTCTCCCCTAATCTACTTCTCCTGGGTTTTCTGTCCTTGATATTCTGCACTGAATAAAGGTGAGGTTGACAAAAATAAGAACACACCTCCTCAAGAGACATCCCACTCTTGAAAGATGCTAGTCAAATGGAAGAGAACTTTTGATAACTTTTCTCGCCACTAAAATATTACATTGGTCCCCAGCCCTGGAACATTTCATTACATGGTAAGAAAATTTTAGATTTGAAAACTAAAAAAATGGGAGTGGTAATAATTAAAACTGGCTCTAGTTAAATTGATGTAAAGAATTGTACAGTATAAAACATCTGGTGCCTTGACTGACACCACACCTGTATTGATTGAGTGACAGGATGACAAGTCATGAGAAACAGATGATGGAGCCTCTCAGGCCAGAAGAGAAAAGGCATTCAGCCGCCAGCCGCCATCCACTACCTCGTATGCAGACAGCAGTTGGCTACAGACTGCTTTTCCCTTTCCTCAATAATGACAATGTATATCTTAAAGTGGAAATTAATGTGATTTCCTAAATTTCAGTTGGTCAAACTCAACTGCAGAGCCGTACTTCAATCACCCCTTGTTTTAGGTTATAAAGGTTAAAGCAGATTTGTGTTTTTTGCTGTCCTGAGGATCAACTTAATGATGACAAAAAAACTATTTAACATATATTGCATACATTATTCACAACTCCATTTTTAGACTTTTAAAAAATAAAACCTGAGATAAAATTAACTTGTACTTTTTTCTATATATTTGTGTGACACAAACTTGGGTCTAATTGAAGATTTTAACTGTCCACATGTGGACACCATGAAACAAAAAAGTAAAAAGGGCTATAAGGCCTCAGTGAACACCAACATGACTTAATTTATCATTGAAAAAAGTGAAAACCTCATTTTTAATAATCTGCGCCATAAATTGTCACTTTTAAAGGGCTCATATTTTGCAAAACCCACTTTTATTAGTCTGTGGTTCATTTATTTGTGTATTTAGGCGCCAATAGTTCATACAGTTTGAATTTAAACCTCCAGGTGCTGCAAAGCTATCTTTAGATTCATTATGGCAAAAATCGAGTGGATTTCTACAACCTGTTTTAATTCCTGCTTAATTTGTTACGGTTTGTAACTAGCTACATCACGACATTTGCACATATAAGGTCCAGAATTCCGCGGAACATTTCTTGGAGCACGACATAATTGTTTGTCAGCAGCAGCAGCTGTACTAAGAACTGAAAATATGTCTAAACTTCAACCTAAAATGTTCAGTTGTTTGTTGTATTAACGAACACAAGTGGGTGAACGAGAGAGAAAGCATGGTCAGCAACCTGGAGGGGGCGGGGCATGAACTGTCTCATTTGGATTTAAAGAGCCAGTGCTCAAAACCACCTTTCTGGTATCATTACTCAGAAACAGGGTTGAAGATGGACCTGTGGAGTTGAATTAATGAAGAATTTAGACCCAAGCAGAGCATTTACAGTTCATGTAGACTGCAGGGGAATATGTAAAAATCCATAATTCCATTTAAAAAAGCAAAATATCACTCCTTGAAGACACTAAATACAAATTAAAAAAAATAAACATATATGAGTGAAAGTGTCATAGTGCATGAGCTGAACTCACTTTGGCAGCATTGATCACTGTGGCTGTATAGGACTGTGCATTGTCACCGCAGGCCCCTCCACGGGACTGATGACATCTGATCAACTGCAAAACAGATTTATACAGAAATACAAGACAGAGACAGTGAAGGCACCAAAATGATTTAACAAAATGTTCAGAGTCCCATCTTCGGTTTTGACAAAAAAAAAATAATAATAATAATAATAATAACAATGTCAATTGAATGGCATTGTCCCCATAATACTTTTCTTTAAAAAAAAAAAAAAAAAAAAGATAAATAAAAAAAATTTCTATAACTTCTGGAAATCCTCTCAAGAGTCACACAAACAGTGGCCCCATCTGCCAATTACATGAGTGACCCTGTACTAAATGTTATTATGCATTAAATGTATTACAGAAGGCCCAACAGAACATTCTGGGTTTGGTAAATACTTAACAATCCCATTAAGGAAAGGAGAACAGAAAACGCATCTGTTTTATTTTCAAAATGTTATCATCTCTAGTGGACTCTTCATGGAATGAGTTGTTTATCCACAAAGATTTAAGAGGTAGAAAATAGATAAAACCCATTTTTTGGATTGTAAATATGCCGCTTTGCAGATAAGACACTCCTGCAATAGATGTGTATGTGTGTGGAACCTACCTTATTCTCAGCGTAGGCTAGCCAGCGGCTTCCCAGAGCTATAGGATTGAGGCTGGGGCCAGGGCAGGGATAGCAGCCTGGAAAGACACAAGCAGTTTTATTAAAAGGTGCAGCAAAGATTATTATAATGGAAATACACACACACACACACACACACACACACACACATTTTGGAACGTAGAAAAGTTTGTCAGGGAAAAAGGGGAAGATGTATGTGGGATTCATAAGCCTCATCCCTGGAGAGTGTCTCTAACTATCTTAAACCATTAATGTGTTTGTGGGGAGTCTCTTGTTTGGGAAGATAAATGGGAGTCTAATGAGGGTGACGTGTCTGTATGTGTGTGAGTGGGTGCACAGGATGACCTAATGGAGACTGTGGTACCTAGTAAATTGAGGATGGCTCCTCTGCTGATTGACCAACATTAAAAAAAAGAATCCCTGCAGGGATACAAAACGTACACATATGTGTGCACATGTACACGTCAATACAACCTATTCTGAAACGGAAATTTAAAAAAATGCCCACACATAATCCTACATGACAAACAACCTTGTGCATTTACAAACACAACAGACATTATATGAATGTATTATTCTCTTCCCACTCAAACAGATGTGGAGATAAACAAAAGCTGCTCTGACTAACACCAAAACTAAAACTAAAGGGGCAGATACACTGGAAAAAAATCTAAATTTTACCAAGTGTATTTTTCTCATTTCTGGTCAAAATATTTCATCACACTTAAGACATAATCACTTAAAGAGTAACTTTTCAGTGAGACATAAGAACTTCGTTTTAGACAATAGATCTGGGAAAATCTGATTTTAAAAATAATAATTTTCACTTGTTCCATTGGCTGATTTTTTGCTTGAATTAAGCAAAAAAAAAAATAAAAATCTTGAATTAAGCAAAACAAATCTGCCAATGGAACAAGTGAAAATTATCTTGGTAAGATTTCTTGAAATCTGATTTTTCAGATCTATTGTCTAAAAATAGGTCCTTATATCTCACTAAGTTACTCTTTAGGTCATTATGTCTTATTTTAAGTGTGATGAGATATTTGGACTAGAAATTTGAAAAAAAATACACTTGGTAAAATTGCGTTTTTTTTCCAGTGTAGCACCTCTGCTGCAAAACACATGTCAAGTCAAACCAGTGAAATGTACAAACAGGGTACAGAATGACTGACATCATCATACATCTCTGTAAACACAAGCAGATACAGACAGTGACAGTGCATCTGTCTGCAGTATGTGTAAACACACAGGCAACAAAATGTTGATCTAATAATGATCACACCAGCTGTGTTTCACAACATACTGTTGATCTCGTCACACACACAAGAGCTAATGTAAGTGCAGGGAGGTGTGGGGGAAATGGCTTGCTGACAATAAATTAGTGCTCAAGGAGCAGATGAGGTGGAGGTAGACAGTAATTTAGTGTGCAGCGTTGGGAAAGGGGCTGAGGGGTAGAAGAGGGCGGGGGTTGAGGTAAGCCGCAGAGTCTGCTGGTAACGCCAGAGAAGCCTTTTGTGCCTCTCCAAGGCCGGGGGGGAGCCCAAGCGGTGAGATAACATGTGTTTGACATCCCGAGTGGATACTGGAGGGCTGAGAGGGGAAAGGAAACAGACATGATGGGTGGAATAAAAGGGGCAAAAAGGAGTACTCAAGCTTTTGAAGGACAAACCCTGCACAACCTTTTTTTAACATGGCAATAGAACTACAGATTCAGATCTTTTCTTCTAACTAGTTTCCAGGAGTTTGAAATGTAATCAAAATGTTTGACTCTTACTTCTGCTACTGCAACAACTACTGCGGATTTACACAACAGGGTCCTAAAGTGAAATGTTTCCTTCAACTTTTTTTTGTAGAAAGCCACTTATTCAAAATGATAAAATATTGTGATCCACTTGCCAATAGGCATCATCTAAAAATCTCTATGATACAGCAAAGACCAAATTTGTGTATAAATGAACATTACTGACCAGTGGCATTTCTGTTTTTGGGGGCACTCCTACATTGAATCTCAGCTTGTTTGTGTTTTACTTTATGTCCATTTTTGACAAACTAAAACAGTACATGGCTGAAATGTAATATTTTATCAAAAATAAAAATACAGCAACACCCTACCACCACCACCACAGTACCTCAAAAATGGTTTGATCCACCCCGCCCCTCCCACCTTTCCCCAACTCCGACTCAGAGGCTCAGAGCAATGCACTGCCTTCCAAAGTTGGTAAGATACCGTAGCTGGCTTAAACCAGGATGTGTGACACATTTAACTTCTACCATTCAATACCAACACATTATTATCATCACCAGAACTTATTTTTGCTGTGTTTTAATGTAGATCACTGTTAATGTGGTTAAGTGGGAGTTCGCAGATGTTTTTTTTTCTATGTAGGAAACGTTCCAGGTGGTTCAGTCAGCCTCTGTCTTCTGTTTGAATTGGACTGGGAGAAGCTGCTGTTGTGCCATGTGAATGTGTTAATATTAAACCCAAGACAGAAGACAGCCAGCCTCATTATGGAGATAAGACTTAAAACAAAAAAAAAGCCAGGTTCAGGTACAAGTGTAAGATCAAATGGTGTGACATTTTCCACAGCAACCAAATATTCTATTAGAACGATGTTGTAAGTTGGATAAATGCATCAGTTTATATTTCTTATTTGATATAAAAACACATTGTTTGGCTGTTTGCCTTTTGGTTAATGGTACATAGAGAGGGGGGGTGGGGGGTGTGGAGAGAGGGCTTTATTTATCAGTATTCTTATTAGTATTTGTTAATATTTGTCATTTTTCATCTAGTTGAATACAATATATTTGTGTATAATTGTCATTGCAAAGAGAGAGATATGAAAGAAAGGAAGGAGAGGAAAGAGTGCATCAGGAAGAACCAGATAAGAAAAAAGACAGAATAGTGGCAAAACAGGAACTGTTAAACTGAGCGAGAAAAAAGTTCCATTCACAATATAATTATCATGGAAGTTACCGTATGTGTTCTCCCTATACTAAATGAGTTCTAGAAGCACACACGCACTTAACATATATCAGTGGACTTTTTTTTTCCCACTATATCAGTGGATTTGTGTCTCTGTATTTGTATTATAAAATACAGACAAGAAGGGGAAAAGGCGGAGTTAAACACTGAAAAAGTCAATTTTTGTTCATGTGTTTCACACGTTGTGCACTGCATTTAAAATAAAAGTCCAAACAATAAGTCCAAGGTATATTTTTGGTACTTTGCTACTCACTACAGGGGGCTGTTCCAGAATCATACATATACTGTTTATGTGTGTATGTATATATGTACAGTATGTGTATGTGTATGTGTATGTGTATGTGTATGTGTTGTGGAGCTGCTGTATCAAAATGAGTTGGCCTCCTCCAGAAAGTAGGGGTAGGGTATATTTCTTTCCCGATTCCAATCCATTCCTCTTTTACTGTGGCTCAGAATTTACATAACTATTATTAGATTTGATGGTTCAGTCACAGAGTTTCCCCTACTCAAAAAATGTCATACTTTTCTTTCACAAAGGTGGGAATGATGGTCCAAAATGGCAATAAAATGTACAAAACACTGAAATTTGTGTTGCCTGGCTGGCCAGCCCTAAACCTCTAATCCTAGAATTGCCCCTGGTAGTGACAACATGAATGCCACTTGAGGAGATGCATTTGATGAATTGTGCAGAAGTATTTTTTTAGACTACTTAATTTCATTTAGGCAGAGTTGACTCCACTGCAACTCAAGTGGATGATGAGATTTTACTTCAGTCACCAAATCTGCATTTCAATATATATATATATATAAACTCTTATTGTATAACACAGAATCTACATGCATTTATTTGGTCTAACTTATAAGCAATTCAATAACACATGCTTAAAGCAGAGTTGTGATTCATCAAACATTCATCTCTTCAAAGTGGTTGGTTTTTCATTACAGGTTGATATTACAAACTGATGCATCCACCAAAGTACAAAAGTTCAGGAATGCTTATTTATCCACAAATGCACTGATTCAATCATTCCTTTTTATTTCCTTGTCATTTTTTTATAGTGTCCCCCAAAAAATGCATCTGGTACTCCACCAGAGCAATAAATAAATAAATAAATAATCTGCATGTCTTCCAGGATGAAAATAATAAACATGACACATAGTCAGTGTGTTCCTGTGGACTGACCAGATGCGCCCCCCCTTTGATGAAGTCTTCAACAGAAATGTTTGGGCAAACAGGGAAAAACTAACTAGATTCAAGCATTACAATGACCAAAATGTAAGCAAAAGATCAGATCACAACAAGAAAATGGAACAGAAGGGCATTAAAAGTCAGTCAGATTTATAGACCATTTCGATGTTGGTAAACAGTGATGACGTATATTTTGTGGGCGGGGCCTAAGTGGTGGCAGAAAGCGATAGTCTGGAATGCCAAAATCAGGAGAAAAATAGAGTAATGGAAGATACAGGGGCCGTCTGATTATTTTAATGGTCTGTCAATGAGAGACAAGGTGTCTTACAAAGATAAACTCACCATAAGCCGCAGCCTTTCTATTCAGCATACTTCTATTCAGACAACCTAAAGCACAACAAGACATTCTCTTCTTTTCTCTCTACTCTCTCCGATCTCTTAATTTACCTCCACTGATGTGTGTGTGTGAGTGTTTTTCTGAAACCAGATTGCGTGCAGTGACGTAAACCGTGACATGGACTCTGAAGTGGTTTACGAGCAGGACCGATGTTTGTGCATCAGCGCTGCATCTCAGGTCAAGTATCTGGAAGGTTTCTATGGAAGGCTGTACATTACTGTAAACGTACAATTAGAACACGACGTGGGATTTTAACTCTAATGTCTACATTTCAGTCAATCACACTAGAACACTCGCTAAATGACGGTAATGACTGTGCTCAGACAGGTTTTTATCTCAGACAGGTGTAGTGAAACAGATGCTTTCATTTCATTTCTATTTTATTTCACTTTATGGTCATCCCAGCTGTCTACACAAGACATTAAGCAGGTTTCAATTCCAGACTCATACACAGTAGCTTTGAACCCATTCTGAACCTAATGCGAACTATGGTATGTTGGGTTGACTGTACTTGCAGCAGGTACAGTTCAGTGTATGGATGTATTCTCCACTATTTCTTTTGAAGCTGAGTTACATTGAATGCTTTGACATCTGCAATCTGAATCAAGGTGGTTTTCAGTTTTTGGTCTCCTGTGTTTTGCTTTCACATTGCAATTTTGGGAACAGTGCATTCCATCCTGCTGTCATGTGCATCCAGTACATGTGTTGGGTCTCATTTTTGAGTTGATGTCATACTGATATTAGCATATCATTAATTTATCTGACAACTTCTTCCATCTTTGTTTGTTTCTGTTCTTCAATCAGTCAATCAAATTCTATTTATACAGAGCCAAATCATAACAAAAGTTATCTCATGACACTTTGCATGTAGAGCTGGTCGAAACCAGGCACTCTCTTCTTTTGTTTATTGCAAAGATACTCTGACATAACTTCCTGCAACTGTTTTGATCATCTAAACTATTCAAGAATTCTCACATTGTCCAGAATTGTTTTGAAATTATTAAATAAATGTATTAACAAACCAGATAACAGTCTGAAACTTCCGCCTGTACTTTTTTGTACTTTGCAAGTTTGAATGCTTTATCTTTCATTTGTAACAAAGGTATTGATTATTTGTTTCCATGTTCATGTGCATTGTTCATGATACAAATTACACAAACTTAAATAGACGTTTGTGATGACTTCTTATGAAAACACACACATATATACCAGTAACTAGGCCGGAATTTTTGTACCAATTGAAGCAAAAAGTTGAAAATTGATGTTGAACTAATTCATTGCATTAGCTGTAAAATGACATAAGGACTAATAAAAAGTAGTAATCCTTTACTGTCCTAAAAACTAACATAATACAATAGTAGACCAGATTATTGGAAGTTGATTTACTAAAAAGTGAGATCAGGGAATCCAGATGAATGTTCTGCCAAGAGTACTGACTGTTCCAGCTCAAAGTACACACCACTTGAATGCAAAGCAAGAACATAAACATGGAGTGAGGTTTAAGTGCGCATAAAACCCGACATGTTCCCCATCACATCCCTGCAGGAGAGGCTGACACACAATAGCAGAATGGTTCATCCAGAGCAGAGCTCCACACATCACAGAACCCTTTTGTTTACTGCTTTTACCGCCCAAACAGACCAAACAACGTTATGCAGAGGAGGCCCCTGCATTCAGGAACGATTAATAACTATTGAGCATGTTTGGTTTCCTGTGGTCCAGACACTGATAGGGAAGGCAGGCAGACAAAGAGGAGACACATTAAAGCCAGCAAGTAAGGTCAGTTTACTCCAGTCAATGACTTAAGTGGACAGCAATGGCCTTGTAATACAGTCTGGCCTTTCTTTCACAGCCTCTCTGTGCAGACATGGCAGGTACAGCCAAGAAGATGCAAGAACTGCATTGTAAACAATTTTCCTGTACAGATCTTCAAATGAAAGGCCTCACATCACGTTTTGATAAAAGCGGTTTAGTCAAAAAGCAAAAGCCCGACAGAAGTGCACCGCAGTGAGGCTTGGTGGCTGTTGGTATTCTGACCAGTGATGATCTTTGTGTTTATTTGACTTGAGTGACGCCAGCATGAGTCAGGGATCATATCTGGCAGTGTTATTGATGTTATTTGTTTGCCATACTGCACACAGGACAGAGCACTGACATTTGGATTACAACATCAGAAATAATGTCATTTCATCAACAAGCTTTTTACATCCTTTCCACATCTGAACATAACCTATTTTTTTCTCACAAGAAAAAAGTTGGAAATTAGAAATTGTCAGAAGACATGGGTTATCTTTCCCCCCACCACACATATCAGGACCAACCACTGGAACCAGGACTGGGGATAAAATAAGTCCTCAACTGCCCAATCTGGGCCATTTTTCCTCTAATAATCACTTTCAAAGATCATTAAAAACCATTATTGATTAATAACAAAGGGCATAGAGGCCTCATTCTACACTCGGGGTGCTTGCTCTTTATCGTAATCAAAATTCCCAACTTTTTCAAAGCTGTTATTCTTTTCCATCAAAACCTAGACTTTATGTACATTTATACTTACGTGCCTACATTGAGATTGCACCTGTCATGTGCAGTAGAAAAGTTCATCTTAATAAATGTATGAATGAATGAATGCAGAATTTGCAGTAAATTATGCTTTGCTGACAAACGTTATCAAAACATATGCTTTCCTCAGGTATTTCTCATCTTAACAGATTATTTGCCTTTGAGTATACTCTAAAACTCAACTAAAAGAGAAACTTTTTCCATACTTTATTAAGAGTTTCACACAAAATTCCAGACTTTTCAAGGTCTGGAAAACAGTGTTTCAAAAATCCATAATTTTTAAGACTTTCAAGACCTGCACAAGCACCCTGTACACTTGCATGATCCATGGGGACATTAGACTTATTTGTCCACAGAGCCAGAAGTAGGTTTTTTTTAACTGCTTTTCTGTGTTTTTGTTTATGTTTTGGGTCACTGTAATGGACTGTACTTCTAAAGGGATTTTCAACACGCTCCATTATTCATCCTGGTGATGGTTGTGCTTACCACTTGCGGTGCCCTGAGGCAGGCTGATGGAAGTGTGGCCGTACCAAATATTCATACTCCAGTGACACTGGAGCCAAGGTGAGTGAAGCGTCTTGCTCAAGGACACAGTAGACCGGGATTTGAACCGCCAACCCCCTGGTTACTGGACAACCAACTCTACTTCCCACCGCCCCTACAGTTTATATTATGATCTTCTTAATGTTTTATTTGCATTCTGTTTTGTTTATTATTATTATAAACACTTAGTAAACGTGCTTTAAAGGGTACTCTGCTATAAATAAAATGTATTTGATCTGATCACTTCCATTGACTGCCTTTTCCTGCTGAGAGACATCAGTGCTCATATTGGTAAACAACTGGAAGACCTGACATGGAGCGATTGGGAGGAGCAGCCTGACTGAACAGCCATTAGATTATTATTCAAAGAAAAAAAGTCATAAAAATAGATCTCAAAGTGATAATTGACTGAATTAGAGTTTAAGATGTGGATTAAACAATGGTTTGCTGATAACGTCTATCATACAACAAGACTTTAAAATTCCTTACTTGTAACAAAGAACTTCTTCGTAAAAGAGCAGCTGTCAAACGCCGCAATCTTCTCTTGGAGGCTGACGACCAATATGCTAAAAAAGACAATTGTGAGGTTAAACTATGAAAATAATATTCAACATACACAGAGGAGTATTTGAGACTATCTGCAGCTTACTGTTTGTTGCAGTGGAGATCATAGATGGGCGTCTTGAACTGAATTGATTTGACCATTTCCCCTGTCCGTAGAGAGTACAGGTCAGCGCAGCAGTATGGGGGGCTTGAACTGAAAGCACAGTACAACAAAATACAAATACTCACTGTATATATTACATATGGCAGTTTGCTTCAAAACAAATGACTCAATGAACATGCAACACATATAATACAATATATAATTAGGAATGATGAAGATCATAACATATTCAATACAATGTATACTGACATTGTGTCCGAATGTAAAAAATCTCCATCAAACTTCCTATAATAGAATAAAACCGAAGCTTATCAAGGTGTTTTGGCACCAAATCAGGAAATAGAGACAGTTAAGAAAAATAGTTCTTCATTTTAGTAGCTCAAAGCCTGTTAAATGTGAATTTTTTTGACCTGTGCAAAGCAATATCACTGCTTTTACATAAGTAAAACAAAACAAGACCAACAATTATTAAGGTGAACAAGAGACATTCTGGGGAAAATATTTGCATCTTTGGGTTTTTTTTGTTTGTTTGTTTTTGTCTTTTGTTTCATTTATTCCAAGCCTTTCAACCATCAAGACGCATTATACCAGCAAAAAACTTGTATTATAATAATAATAATAATAGATTAGATTTCTATAGCGGTTTTCAAGACACCCAAAGCGCTTATTGATCCATTATTCATTCACTCTCACATTCACACTCATCACACTGTATCAGCTGCAGACCTCTGCAGTTTTGTTTTGCTGTTGCCTTGTTTCAATCTCTCCCTGAAAGTCATCAAATGACCTAATGTTAACCTCACAATGGTAGCAGAAAGAGCAACAATCGGATTAAGTATTTACATGGCTAATATTTTCCATCTGATCAGATTATCAAAAGCCACTCTCATTCTGATTGAAACTTAAAAGTATTAAAAAGTATTATTACTATGTTTTCACTTGTGGTAATGTTATTGAAAATACTTTAAATATAGCATGACAGACACAAAGTCAAATCACTATCATTAACAGATTTTTCTTTAATTCAGTTAATGATGAACAGTGTTTAAGGAAAACTAGAAATTTTAGCTAAATCAGTTTTGCCTGATTAGTAATAATTGTGTCTCAATGATGTCTTTTTAGTCAACACAGAAGCTACAGTAACAACTATTTATTTTATTTTTTCTGTTGCTAGAATTACAATGACTAATAACTGAATAATTTGAAAAAAACAGATGTTGATTTTAGGCTGAGAAACAAAACTAATACAGAAGAACCTTCACAGGGGCAAGTTTAATTTTGCACCAGTAATTTCAGGAAGACTTCAGGAAGCCTTTGACAACCAAGCACAACATCTGTCTAACATTTGTTTTTGTAAGTAGGTCTTTTCTGTTCTGTACAATTTGACACTTAACAAAATGTTCACTGCAGTCACCCACTCAATTTTTCACCTTGGCAAAGTTCATTCAAAGAAATCCACAGTAATCAGACAGTCCAGAGTGGAGAGAGACTATAAAGTTTTCTACATCACACATTGGTGCTTACAGCCACTCTGTTGCTTTAACAACATCTACACTGTTTATCTCAGCAGCTTTCCAGATTATTCATATGGCATTTGTTTCCAACAAGGCTCACAGGGTCGTCCCTCTGAGGGTCCACAAAGAAAGGGAGTAAGTAAAATCAAGGGCAAAAGGGGAAATGCTTTGTCATGCAACACATTTAGTAGAAGCTTTTCTATCAACACAACAAA
This sequence comes from Ostorhinchus cyanosoma, assembly GCA_029814465.1. Taxonomy (NCBI): domain Eukaryota; kingdom Metazoa; phylum Chordata; class Actinopteri; order Kurtiformes; family Apogonidae; genus Ostorhinchus; species Ostorhinchus cyanosoma. The sequence continues at coordinate 4,613,111 of JAPTYQ010000006.1, forward strand.
GACAAGGGGGTTACACGAGGGAGGCTTTCCAACAGCAGGCAGCGGCTGCTGGCAAAGGAAAATTCAGACATAAATCTTAATCAAGCCCGACTCCCACCACTCCAGCAGCAGCACTACCCCATCCCCTGTGCCCCTTCCCTCTCCCTCTCTCTGGCTCTTTCTCAGTCTGACAGAAGCCTTGCGATTCTCCGCCACCCTTGGCAAGGCCTGTGGTGCTGCTCTGGCTGAGAGTCCAGGGGTGAAATGTGGTGTTAGTTTTGTTTCTTGAGCCTTGGACTAAGTGCCTTCAACAGTGTATTTAGTCTGCTTGTGCATACTGAGTGTAGTTGTGTGCTGCATCAGTCTCAGTATGGGCAGTCTGAAGATAAACAGGAGGCAGAGCCCAGATCTTAAAAGTTACAAGGCAGGCCAAAGAACACTTCACCTTGCCTGTAAACAATAAGGAAAATAAATAGTTGTGCAAGTAGAACGCATCACCATAAAATAACAAAAAGCCTGCATGGTCAGAAAGGAAGACTACAATGAAAGTGACAAAATATAATTTAATAAGCTTTCTTTCCTAAAACTATAAACTATTGTGCATGTGATGTTAATTAACAAAAATAATAAAAATGGACATCCAAGAGTGTCACTGCATTTTATGTAAAACAAGAACAACAAGAAAAAAACACTATTAATATGCAAAGACAGAAAGATAGTCGCAAAACAAATTTAGAAATGTTTTCTATAAAGTAAGGGAAGACTATGCTGAAACCTTCTTACAGACTAGAGCCAATGCAACACTCCATTAGGAAATAAAAGTTTTGGACAGCCATTGAAAAGTCATTGAGGGAAACCTGGACATTATTCAAATAACAAGCTCATAATGGGAAAACATCATGCATTACAAGACACAGATGACCTCAGTCATGTTGAATATTCCTGCAGCATACCCTGTTCAACTGACCAACTCAACCAAATCATTACTTTTACTCCTTCTCTTCTTAGAGGAAAAAGATCTGCTTCTTCCATTCCTAAATCTGAAATACAGACTGGATGAAAAGGAAAACAGTGTGGAATATTTGCCGTTTAAGAATGTATGTCAAACCACAGAGCAGCAAATGACAACCTAAAATGCTGTGTTATAATTCTACAACATGGTTTTATTTTGTGATCAGTGAGTCATAAGTAAGGGTTTAATTAACTGCCAAATCCATCCCATCATTGAACTGAAATTTTGGAAAATACACAAAAGAAACTCAAAACATGGATCAACATCCAGGTTGACTATTACACCTTAGGCTACTTTTAGTCCTTGAGCATTTTATGGGAGTAAACCAGTGGTTCCCAATCCTTTTTGGCTCGTGACCCCATTTTAACGTCACAAATTTCTGGCGACCCCTGACATTCAAATCTGAGACATTTTTTTGCTAAAATTAATTTGTTTTTGATTATAAAATAGTTTGCTATAATATGTTGCAAATAAATGTTATTTTAAGATGATATTTACAGTATTCTATATAATGTATATTATTATGGACAGAGACAGAAAAGCCAGGTTGCGATTACTGCACAAAGTGAGAATTAGATTTTCCTTGGTCAGGATATGTACAGTCAGTCCAGCTTATATTTACAAGGCTG
>JAPTYQ010000006.1:4637212-4648229 GCA_029814465.1 Ostorhinchus cyanosoma
GAAATGAAATGAAATGAAATGAAATGAAAGAAGAATAGCCAAGTAAATGATTGAACTGCAATAAGCAGAAGAAATCTCCTCAAACCTGCAAAAGGCAAGAAGATATTTTTTTTGGTCCATTTCTGTGTTTGCTTTTGTATTTCAGGATATAATTACAACATGGTAAAACTCCTGCAGGCAAGTTGAAAAACTAAAAGAGAAAACATGTTGCATTAAGCCGACCGATCCCCATATTGTCCCTAATTGACTCATTTTTGCAGTCGGATGGAGGATCAGGGGACTGAGCGGATGGGGCTGCCTAGATTGAAGATGTTACCCTTTAGAGAACTGTAATTTGAGGCTTGACATTAATCAGCCTGAGTTCCTGCGGTGTGGCGTGAGAGCAAACGTGCCTTCCCCGGCAGCCTTTAACACTCCAGACAGGGTGCTTTCTCCTTTCATGTTTCTGTCATCAGACGTCATTCTCGGTCAAGATAGTGAGCAGTACCATAAATACGACTCCTCGGTTTAGCGAAATGGCACATTCTTAAAATAAACTTTCTCAAAAAAACTGCTACATTTGATAAATGAGGAGGCTTTGATTAATGTAATATACTGTAACTGAAGCAGAATTAACTGGAGCTGCCTTCCATGTGGAATACTGCATATTTAAAAGTAAAAGTGAAGACAGATGCATTTATAGATAATGTTTCAACTGCATCTGCAGCTAAAGGACTACAGTGTCGTAGCCAAGTTGAAAATTACCCCAGTGTCTTTCCAGACTCATATGTTATACAAAGAGGAAATAAAAAAATAAGTCTTTAAACTTAGATTTTGTTGAAACGGAAGTTCCCACTATACTGATTTTGTATGCACAGTATCATTCTATGTTTATAGACTATGGTGTTAAAGTTGATCATCATATTGTATATTTGGGTGAAAAATTGTTATAATCAGCCAATGAATTCTTAAGTCACAGTCACACTGACCTTGGATCAGATGTGGAAGTAACAGAGCACAAATAATTTCATACTTTACTTGAGTACATTTTTAATACTTCTATTTATTCTTCAAATAATTTATAACTAAAGTTTCCAAAACAAGCTTGCTATTTTATTTTTATTACTTATTATTTATTCAAGAACTAAATGAATAAATTCAATCGTAAATGGATGGTACATTAAAAAGCACAAAAAATGACCCCAGAAGTTTCAAGTTAAAGGAACAAAAAAGAAAATTAACTGTGGAGAAAGCATGTCCTCCTGAGGTGTACTGACAACTACTACTGAAATGAATGATGTGAGATTCAGTAGGTTTTCATCAAAACTTGGGAGAAATTCCGAAATGTTTTTTTTTTTTACTTTTACTTTTACTGTTTGAATACATGTCACTTATCTCAAGACATTCAATCAGTATTTGAGCTCAACATGTGAGTAAAAACCTGGATTTTACTCACAAGTTTTAATACCTCTACTTATGTAATGTACTTTTGCCACTTCTGATCAGTATAATTGTGCCAAATTTGAAGAGTTCCCAAAGGTATACTCGATATACCACATTAATAAAAACCAAGAAAATTCTCCCTCTTGAAACAACCATGCTGCCGTCATTATTAATGCCACTTTTTCCACTGAAGTTAATTTGATAATAATGATATCTTAAATGTTTCAGAAAAAAAGTGTCTTGGAGTTTTCTTAGTTTCTTTTATGGCTATATGTATCATTTCCAAAAAACCTGCAATTAACTCATTTAGCGCCCAGGAGGTACTATTCAATGCTGACTGAAACATACTGAGACAATATGCTTACTGTCGAAACACCACAAAATGGAATCTACAGAGTGGGAACTACCAACTTTAATTCTATGGAGAAAAAAAATGACATTCAACCTAAACTGAAAAACAGGACAGAGAATGCAGCACATATTGTTATATGTATTCACATTTCCTCAATGGTCATTTGTTATCATTCCTTGAACAGTGTGGCCTCATTTTCTAAGACAACGGAAGCCCAAAGGTTGTACACTCCAGAGAGGATGTGAATAAATACATTTAATGCATGCATTTCCTTCTCTATTCTAGGAAAGGGGAACCTTGCCTCATCATAATCAACACCTATTTTAGGGTCTTTCTAAGTCCGCCCACCCACAGCCTTGCATCACACACAATTGGCCTTTTACTGGCTCACCACAGTGCAACACTGTTTGCGCACTTGCAGATTGCAATCAGTGTCCTTCCCTCCAGTCATTCATATTTATTTTCTGCTGAGAGAATTGCCCCCCTCATGTGTCGGGGATATCTGCTGCTTCTTATTAATGTGGTTTGCTTTCATCCACTTCCAGGACTCTTCAAATGCTGCCATTGTGTGTTGTTGAAATCTGCCAAAAGAATGGAACATAGATGGAGAACAAAAACCCGATTTTCTCAATGAAAGGAGGGGGGGGTGAGCCATAAACCGGCAGGGCTATAGAGCAGCTGTCACAGTTCTGAATGACACCTGCAGAGATGAAATTCAAACTTCATGTCTGGAAAGCATCTAATCAGTGAGACAACCAAACCCTTTACACCACGGCTGTTAGGATATACAACCGGTATTTATAAACCCTATTCAACTGTCTACTAACGGAAAGGACCAGTGAAACACAGCGAAGCATTTGAACGGCATCACCCTGACTACTTCACCATCTGAAGACAAATGTTCAGAGCTTTTTCATTGTTCTGGTAATTACTATTACAAAAACTGGAATGGATTAAGGACATGATCTGTAATTATTGATTAACCAAACAGCACATTTTCTATGACCAATATTAATTACATGATTGACAAAAAATAAGTTCAAATGCATTTTGATTGATAAATTAAAATAAACTATTTCAAACTAAAACTGTTGCCTTTGAGGTTCACACTAAAATCTAAAAAACAAGGAAGAGAAATCCAACTTTGCACTTTTGTCTCTTTGCACTAATTGTCATTAAAGGACTTTCTCTTATTGAATTTTAACTCCAGCTAGTTGTGGCGAGGCAAATAACAGATCCTCATCCAAAAGCTGGATCTGTCTCCTCCAGAAATATGTTCTTATTCTGTGGGACATTTCTGCCATCATGCTCCAAATGTCCTCTTTCATATGATGTCAAGACTGTCCTTATTAGGGTGCCCCAGTAGCTCAGTAGTTAAGGGCTTCAAATGTGAGCCACTGTGGGCAAAATATCCTCAAAAATAAAACAATTTTACATTGCAAAAAAAACGTATGTCTTTGGATCCAAAGATGAAAAAGTCGTACAGTGGTTCAACCGTCTGTGTGAATCTCTCATAACTTGTTCACAAAAACATTTAATACATGAATTGAATTGAATATGTTCATGCTGTGGTTGGTTAGTTTTTTGTGCCAGAGGAAAGCAACAGTGCATTAGTCACAATTACAGTGAAACATATGCAGATCTGAAGAGTCGGAATCTCTTCCTTCAGACAGTGACTGTATCCTCTATACAGCTGTTTGTCCAACAATAACTGACATTGTTCTCATGGCATGGTTTAACCACAGTCTGTGTTTCACACTCTTCCACCTATTGACAAAGACAGATGGGTGGCCCAATTAAAAGGAAAACCGGAATGAATGAGAGGAGATGCATAAACGTAGATGCTTCCACACAGGCGCTCTGCATGCTTCAATTGTGCAGTTAATGTCCGATCACGCTCTGTGGCATGTAGAAAAACACAGAGCAGGGCCTGTTGTTTCTGATATTGGATCAAGAAGGCAAAGGGAAAAGATCTGAGTGACTTTGAAGGAGAGTTCGCTGTTGGGGCACAGACGGCAGGCGTTCCAATCACAAAGGCTGTTCAACTGGTCTATATTTCAATAGGACCAGTGACTACAGTAACATCTGCATTTTGATCTGATAGATGCCAGTAAACAGCCAGAAACTGAATGTCATATGGTTTTCTGTAAGTTTCAACAAGTTCAATTTTAGGCCTATTCCAAGGCCTGTTACACTGGGCCCAGGCTTTGGAGGTGTTCCCAATGTGAATACTGAACAATACCGGTTGGCATCGATGCTCGGTGTTGCCAGTATGGAGCAAAGTATTTGTACTTCGTTACTGTATTTAAGCAGTGTTTCTGCTGGGTAGGTTTTGCCATGGTGCAGCATCACAGCCAAATGTTTGACGCCTCAGCACAAATTTGATACAAAAAATCATCACTGTCACAATAGACTTATTATACATATGTATAATATATAATAGGCCTTGGGGTGGGGTCTAGGCCCCCTCAAATTATAGTTTGCAAAGTTTCAGGAGGCAGGGAAAAGGTAAATGAGCTTCACAACAGTGGGAGACGTAGAGGAATTAGTAACGCATGTTACGTTTCACTTTCAATTTGTGCATACCCATTGTGAGGTACGTGTGGCACGGGCCATACCGCCCCGCACAAATTATGCAAACCTGTTCTAGTTGAGTTCCAGAATAAAATGACATACCTGGGAACAAAAGGTATACAACCACCATCACACAACCAAATAAACAAGTTCTGTCATTTCTGGTATATTTCACCACATCTACTATTAACATACCCTCTTTCTTCCAACTGCTTCAGATTAGTCGTCTCATCTTTACTTTCATAAAACACCCTGTTATGCAACAAACACAGTACATTACTGGTGGAGAAACTAGTGCATCTTCCTCTCCTATTAGAAATCTGTTCTAGTATCACTAGAAGCTTCAAACTAAAACCATATGTTTGTCATGTTCTCTTGATTTGAAAAAGCATTCAACAGTATCTTCAATCTGAAAAACACTTGTGACTCACTGAACATTTAATGTAAACGTGACAATAAAATAAGTTGAAGACATAATTCCTGTTCTGCTTTTCTGCTAATTATTAAACTGAAGACAAGACAGGATCAGAAGAGATTTAAAAAGGGAAGGTGAGGTAAATTCCAGCTGAGCTTTGGCAGCCATGAAGTGTTTGCTTCAGAAGCTTGCCACGCCAACCAAGAGCAGGCCAACACTAATCGTACGCTGTCTTTACCATCAGGATGAGACAGCACACAGCAGCCTTTAATTTTATTTCTATCGCACCCCACAAGCAAAGCTGCATAAAGATGACCCATAACAAATTGTAATTTAGTACTGAAGTGAAGTTCAAACTAAATGTCTTTGTTCTCTCCCTTAAAGGACACACATTTTTGAATTACAGTGAAATTACAAAGAAAAACACAGTCAGTCCGTCAGTTGTTGTTGTGCTGCACCATTGCCAAGTCAGCTGTGTGACAAGGTGAAACCCTCTGAGTTTCAGTTTACTCAAGCCCAGCCTGCAAACTTACAGTTGTAAGCCCCAGATGCTGGAAAGCAGACCTGTAAGCTCTGGTTATTTAGTTACATCTAAACTACCTAAAACACAGACTGCCAGCTTGGATAGACTTTATGGCAGTATGGTCCCATCAAAAGAGTGGCATAATGTAGGGAATTGAAATATTATTCCAAATGCTACATCCACCATCCACCTGTCCTCCACAACCAGCGTTCCATACCATCTGAACTTTTGAACTGCCTGATGGTTTAGTGTTGCTACTGTTTTTGAGCTTGCTGCCTTAAATCTTTTTTGGATCCAGCTCTAGTTTACTCACTCTTAGCCATTGTTTGTCATCACAGTTTCTGAAAGTGATTTGCCTTACCAGTCTAAGTAGCTATAAAAGGGGCCTTGTAGGGGTTCACTGCTTTTTATTTTGTTCCTTATTTTTTTTCCATTTTGTGGTTACCTATAGGCAGTTTAGTGCTTTCATTTGTTTGAATTCGTAGGCTGAGTTTTTTTCTAGTCACTGTGGGGGTTTTGTTCATTACTTTGGTCTTGGATGATTCCAGTCCCTCATTTGCTTCCTTTTCTTTAACATTATTCAGTTCATCTCGCCAGCTAGTATTTTTTGTAAATGAACATATAGAACACTCTTCCAACTCAGAGGCTTCCAACAGTTTTTATTGTATTAGCCAAGGCTTTAAGGTAAAACCCTTTCCCCTCTACTTTGTGTTTTTCTTGATACCGAGTAGCTACAACTCACATACACTTGACATTTGTATGATAATTATCAGATGTATCCTGTGTAGTTTTAATCATCAAATTCAAGTCATTCCATGCAATGTGTGGTTTTAAATAATTATCACCCTGTGAAAACCATATCCATATAATTTGATGACTTAAGACTCTAAATGTGTGATTTGTACAATCCACCACAGTCAAATCTACAAAAACGAGGCTTATGCTGTCAGGGGCCAACAGCAAGGGTATATCCCCAAAATCCTCCCGATCCTCTGCTATATATAAATCTATCCATAGTAATTGTTAGACAACCAATATGAACTCAATTTAAGCTACATCAACCTGATAGTAGCAGAATAATGGTCAAAGAACAATTTTTTTCCCCACAAAACTCTACCTAGAGAATGAAAATGACACCATATGAACTCTGGATGGTAGACAGAAAAATGGACATTTGTAAGACGATCAATATGAACCAAATTTTATCTCAAACGGCCTATTATTGCTCGATTTATGTCCAAAAAACTGATTTTCAACTGAAGCACCTGCATTTGGATGCCTTATAAGGGCCCCCTATGTTGGTTATCAAGGAAGAAGAAATCCAACCAAATTTGTCCGAGTTATTGTGTTCACATGGAGGATATCCGGCGGCAGTAGAGCTGGCTGATAAAACAATAATATGTATGTTGCAAAATAACTTTTCCTCGATAGAAATATGAGAAATAAGGACGCACCAAACCAATCAAGCTAGAGCTACATCATGTTAGGTTGACACACACAGCACAGGTGTAAGAGCAGCCGAAACACACATGCTAACGTTTGGGCTGCAGCAGGAGAAAATTTAACAGACCTCGGACGACTGGGTTATTGAAAAGTAGGGTGCTAACTGTTTCTGTTCTGGCGCACAACAGAGGCATAGAATCTGGTACTTGGACGTTCAAAGCATATCAAGTTTCACTTTCGGTTTACACCAGTTGTGGCAGTGAGGACAGTTATGGAAGGCACCCCCACATATATACCCCCGGTATTGTTTTGTGAAGATGGTCTGTTTTCTCTTGAACTTGAAAGCTTTTGCCAGCTGGTCAAACTTTTTTAGTTTCAAATATATGGACCTGTTTTATTTATCTGAAACAGTTGTATAATGCTCCTCTGCATGTCTGTCATGCTCAACCTTTGACAGAAAATAAATCATATTTAAATCAAAAATAACCCTCTGATGTCTTCACAACGAACTTACAAGTAACGGAAAATTTAAGCTTGACAAAAACAGTGATTTGATTTATATCTAGATACATATCAATATTGTCTGATATGAAAAAAAAATTATCGTGATAAGATTTTTTTCCCATATCAATGCAGTGTCCATGTTCAGGGTAAAACCATTACATCCACGTAACTTTATTTCTGGGATATAATAATAAATGTATGGAAAATCTAATATGAAATATGGTATCATGGTAAAATGACACACTGGATACAGGAGGCTTCGAATTGACACATAAGATACTCACTGATATGAGGAGCAGGAAGGATACGAGCAGCTCGTACAGGACCATGGCGCACTGAGAACAGCTCCTGAGCTTCACCTGCCAACTGAAGGAAATTACTAGAATTAACGGACAAATTTACAGCACAGAAAACAACATGGTAAAGCATCATTAAAAAAGTCAAACCCTACCCCTCTCAAACGTTTTAGCTCTTAATGGACATCTCCCTCTAAGAATGTTAGACTATGGGTTTGACCTTTAAAGGTTGCTCAAGGTCAGGGGTCATGATGCCATTTTGGAGTCTGCATGTAGTTTCCTACCGGTCAATAATAGTAACTGAGTACTTATCACCACTCTTTTTTGGAGGTATGACCATTTAAAATAATGTGACCTTGATTTTGACCTTTTATCGCCACTCAAGGTCAAAGGTCATGACGCCATTTTGAAGCCCATACCTGGTTTCCTATCTGTCAGTGATAGTAACGAAGTCTCTATTTCCACTTGTTTTTCTGTTAGAGTCCATTTGAGTTTTTTAGGTATTGACCGAGTGACCCCGACCTCTTGGGTCAACAATAGGTCAGAATCTATACACACAAGATGCAGAATTGAAAAACGAGCATTTTGGTGCTCATTGGAAGTCTCTAAGATGAATAGTTCAAAAGTTATATCCAAAATTAGATTTTGACCTTTGACCTACAGTCTTCAAATGTGTCCTTCAAGGTTCTGATGTTAATGCACATCAACAGTGACAGCAAAAAGAAGCTCCATGCAAAACTGAGTATACAGGAATGTAAAGGAAATGGCTGATTTGCCCTATCTCTTATCATTGCGAAAATACATTTTTGGTGGAAAAAAACCAATACCCCTTGCCTCCCCTTCGGGGGGGTGGGGAGGTTAAGGTAATAGTAAAACTACGGCCAAATGTGATCAGGCATTTAGGGATCTGTTCACCTATGGTCACACTGAATTGTAAATTCTGTACTGGATTCAAGTTTGCATGCCTGTGATGAAACCCTGAGCATTTCAAAATGATCAGTATCCTGTACTCTAACTAGCTGTGTATTCTCCTTGACAACCAAGAAAGTAGACTCAAACTGCACTTTTCTCCATAATAATCATAATACGAACTTTCAATTAAATCATAGTAACACACACATATATATATATGGCAGAATGCACAACCCAATCCATATTTTAATACTGTAACAATTAAGATGCTAAACAACAGAGAGATATAAAGACAAGGTTGTGTATTAGAACACACTGTATGAGAAATAATGTATTCCTACTCAGTGAATGCAAGTTTTCATAAAAACAGATGCAGGAGTCAGGGGGAAGGACGGGAAACAAGGGCGTTCTGGTGGTTGAAGTTTGAGCCAAACCACAAAGTAAAATCTACCAAGCACAGAATAAAAGGCCCAGTGGCATCGCAATTCAATTGAGCTTCCTACACTTACTCCATCAAAGCCAGTAAGGAGGGGTTGAGAGTAAGCATTAATGCCAAGTAGGCAGTAGTCCATGACGCCGGTGTCTCAGTCTGACTGTGATGGTGGAAGAAACATTCTGGCTGGAGATCTTAAAACCACTCAAACTATCTTCAGTTACAGATTGAGTTATTATAAAAAAACAGAAAGACAATAGTCTTAACAGAACATTACTATCAATTATCACAAAACACAATGGGCTTCATCCAAGAATGGGTTCATATTTGTTTCTGAACTTTTCCTTTCTTTGCTTTAGTAAGAGGGAGAGTAAAATAAGCTGCCACGTCTGATGATGATGAAGAATGATATGGAACAGTAATACAATAAAAAAAAAACTAATTCCTCCCAAAAATACCTTACTTTACAGGAGCAGCCAAAAAGATACATAATTTAACAACAAACTTCACCAGAGATTTAAAATCAACCATTTTCAGAACCTATGGAGCAAAGCAGGAAGTTTCCCACAGAAGACTTTCTTGAGCACTATTAAAACATCTGTCTAGATTCCAAATGAGATGTCACCTACAGCGGTTGTTTTTTCCCAGCTACAGCTACAGAAAGATAAGAGAGTGTAAATCCCCTCTGACTGACAGCGTAGGCCAGCCCACAGACAAGAATATAGATTACAAAGATTATTCATAATGCAATTGCCTGTTATAGGCTATACCTCAAAGCACTATGGTATAAAACATCTGATGACTGAAGTGGATGAGCCATATCTAGGTTGTGGCTGGGTTTTCTTACACCTATAGCCTTCATAGCTGGCACTAACTTTCACCTGAACCGAATGGGCAGCTCTGGTGAAATGTCCATGGTTTAAGGATAAATTGCCTAAACGCGTCTCTCTGTAATGATATATGATCAGGATCTGTCAGAAGACCCACAGCAAGGAAAAAACTTCATTCAGAGATAAAATATCAAATTAAAATGCAAAAAAAGTGAAATTGAGCAATGCCACAACAGGTGAAACAGAATTAAAACTAGAAAAAGTGAGGATCTGGGGTTTATTTTAGAAAAGTGGAGAACAATGGCCGTTTCTCCATACGCATTCTTGTCTGTTCTTCTGTTCTTGTGAAACGTCATCAGTTGCGGCCCAAGTACTGTTCCATTTGCAAGTTCGCATAAACCAAGAATGCAGGGAATACCCAGATGTTGTTCTTGTCTGCTAGCTTAAACCAAGGATGCACTGGTTGGCAACTCATGTAGACTTGGCTGGGAAATAATTCCCAAGATGCAGTTCATGCCAGCCCTGCTGTGAGCCCGCGGCTGTGAGCTCATCGGTTCGGCCGGAGCCGGGCGGTTGTGAGCCCGCCAGATCGACTGGGACCCGGGTGGCTGTGCCCGGCTGAACTGACAAAATGTATTGTATCAGTTTTGGAAAAATATACAAAATGTATAAATGACATGTAAATACTAGTACAAATGTATTGAAATCAAATTGAATGCCATTGTGGTGATTTGAGGGAAAAAAGTTAAGGAGCAGATGGAAGAAATAAAGCAGAGACAGGGAGGAAAGTTCACAAGTACCAGCCGTTCTAATGAAAGATAGACTTGCATTCTTGGGAAGTATGTTCTCTGAGACCGTTCTTACCAAAACAGTACTCGCTGAGCTCACAAGATCGTACTCTGCGTCCCCAGTATTGAGAAAGAGAAAATATTTAATTAATATTCCACAGGCTCCAAACTGGCATCAATATCACCAAACTGGCAAATGAAAGCTCTGAAAATACTTGTTGGCTGATAGAAGGCTGTGACAGGCAAAGGACACTAAGAGGTCATTTACACGTAGCCGGGGAATTCTGAAAATGGAGACTTTTCTCTGTGTTTGTGCCTTTCGTTTACATGACGACAGTCGTGTGCACCGAAAACAAAGGTTTGTAAAAACTCCAGCCAAAGTGGAAATTTCGGTAAATTTCCGTTTGCGTGTAAACAGAGGGAAACATGAAAACAGAGATTCTCGAACGGACGTCACAGTTTTTGAAGGAAATATTCTACCAAGTTCACATGTGATGATCCAGTTTAGAGGAAGAGGATGGAGCT
>JAPTYQ010000006.1:4661301-4681079 GCA_029814465.1 Ostorhinchus cyanosoma
CATGTCAATAGCTTGATTAGAAATATGTTTTTTGAGAGAAATGTTGATGTGTTCAATACTTATTTTCCCCGCTGTACCTACCAAAAAATGTAAGTTTGGAGTAGATTATTGTAATAAAAAATTTTTTGACCAGATGTTAACTTTCCCTTGACTTCACTCAGAGGCTCCTAAAGCCATCTACGCCTCACATGGTGATATACCTGACACACTTCAGCAACACAAATATTTAGGAATCTGGTTAGATAGTAAGTTGAACTACAAACTCGTGCAAAATCTCAGAAATTGAAAATCCAAATTGGATTCCATTACCACAACAAAACATGTCTGTCCTTTGAAAATAGGAAAACGATTATACAATCCATCATTCTACCAAAATTAGACGATGAGGATGTGATCCCATGCTGCTGCCATCACCCTGGAACCACCTGAGGCCTTCTACAACAGTATGCTACACTTCATTACAGAAGATTTCACCTAAACTTTATAAAAAAGACGCTGGACGCCCCTGTCAACTAGAAGACACCGTCACATGTTCATCTATAAGGCCCTATTATCAAAATCATTAAACACCTTTATTCGAGTACAGATATCTTCATTATTGCACCAGATCACAGCAGATGCTTTTGTTAAAGATTTCTCATTCTATCACTGAACTGGGGAGGACTGATTTCCAGTCACTCACATCATACTACTGGAAGGACTTTCAACACAGTTTGAAACTAAAAACCTATTATTTAGCTGAGTCACTTTAAAGCTCTACTGATGCCTCCTTTCATTTTAAACAGTGCAAGCTGTTTTAAAAAAGCTGTTTTTGATTTAATCCATTGTATAATGTGTATGTTGTATTCAGGTGTATTCCACGCAAATGAGATCTTGGTCTAAATGAGACATAGAAAATTAAATGAAAATTCTAGGGTGGCTTAAAATTGACTGTAAATACAGACTTAAAGCAGCTTTATCTCCACTTGCCTCTTTCATGCTTATGATCACTTGACATGTCCTGACATGTTAAATCATGTGACCAGAGTTGAACTTTTGAACAAGAATGTAATATTTACATTACATGATGCCACATGACCCATTCTAAAGCCATTTATGGACAAAAATAAATCACACTACCCACACACAACATAAGTTGTTTTCGAAATACACTTCGATGTGCACATATCACAGTCACATAACACAGCAACATTTAATTGAGACTAGAAAGGAAAAACATGTTCTTATTGACGAGTCGAGGTCAGGTTTTTCCCCTGCTCAGTATATACAATGTGTGTGTTCCCTTCAAAAAAAAAAAACATGGCGGAAGCAAAAGGCTTTTCCAAGGGTTTAGGTCGAAGTATGGTGTAGTGCTACTGAAGTTTATAATTAGTTCTCTAAAACCATCCCAAAACACCTGACACCTGGACCTGACCAACTGAAACAACCCCACATCATAACACTGCCCCCACAGGCTTGTACTGTAGGCACTAAGCATGATGGGTAATCAGGTAATCACCTCATCCACCTCTCTTCTCACCTTGATGCATCTATCACTCTGAGGCGGGGTCAATATGGATTCATGAGACCACAGATGAGTTGGATCACAACAAATGCTGCCCTTTTCTGCCTGTAGACTATTTTCATCAGACACACAACCTGGATATGTTGCTATGTGAACAACTGAGTGCAACCATCACATTCCTTACCTAAATCTGTAGCAATAAGCAGAAAATATAGACTCTCTGCATTCATTTACCTCTTCGATTTGGGGACGGACATATCCCATCATTTCCCATCTTGCACTAATTTGAAGCGAAAAAGAAACTGTGATGTCTGGCTTCAAAAACTATGTCCTTTGTTATCTCACAAGCTTACCAATGCCATCAGCAAGTCAGCATCAAGTTAGGCACACATCTAACTGTGATACATTTTGTGGCAGTCAGTGGTGACAGCATCTACACAGATCTGGGTCAAGTCAAACATGCCTATGACGCTTTGCTCTGGCCTCTCATGGAGACAAACAAAGCAACATAGCCTGTAGCAAATTGTAATTCATACACATTGTGGTAATTCTTTCCTTGCCCTTGACAGACAAAGGACCGGTAATTTATGAGGTATTAAAATCAAACTGGCATCCTATTGTGAAGCAATCGTCCAAGAAATCCCTCTTTTTAACAGTAGGTGTGTTTCTCCTTCATACCAGAAATGTGGACTTGGTTCTTTACCAAGGAGGATCTATGCCTCTACCTTTCCAGACTGTACACCTGGATTATTTGTTTCAAACTGTAGTAAAACCCACAAACAAGATGCATGTTCTGAATGCCGTATATTCATCACCAAAGAGTCCTCATGTCTTGGTTTTGGTCAGTTTTACACCGGCTTCTCAATGTAAACAGCACTGTATCTCACTCATTCCTTCACAAATGACAATACTGATACACCAGCTCCTCACACCACATGATTCTTATTAGTGTTTTTCTTTTTTTTTTTCTTTCTGCATATATGATAGAACTTAAAAATCAGTATACTAACCCTCTTTTTCAGTGGCTATGTCCTGGCCTGTGACCAAAAGGGGCTCATCCATTCAAATTACACCAGGAATAAACTACCTTTAGTTTGGTTTAACATTTGTGCTTTGTTGACCTGTTATGTTTGAGTTTTTTGTTGTTGTTTTTTTTTCTCTAATTCCTGTTGTAGACATAATGGACTTTATGTGAAGACCATGTAGACATTTAGACACTTACAGATATGCTCCAAATCTGCATCCCATCAGTGTAGCCTATCATGAGGCAGAGCGGTGGGTCAGTAGTACCACTATGCATCTCCATAAACTCTGGGTTACGGGCCGTGTCTGTATGGAAGATAAAGTTTTAATTAGGGGATACATGTACATGTTATCATACAGTACTATTTCTTAAAGAACACACATTTTAAAAATTACCTTACCGATGACGGTGCATGTTTAAGCTAAAATAACAATAATCAACTTATCTATTTCATTAGCAATGGTAATTTTCCAGAAAAAATATACAGTTGTGTTTTAGCTTTGGAATATTCTGCAAGATTCTCCAAACCTAAAAAGTTTTAACTGCAGATGATCCCCAAAAATCTGCTACAATATACGATAAATGTGAAACGTTAATAAATGGATGAAATAAATTTAATTATTTTCTCTTTTTCTCCAAATATCTTCATTACACATTTTCAGGAGGAAATCACAAAGAATTTAAGCTAAAATGAAAGTGTCTAAATAACCCTAAAACTTTACGTTCATTTGTTGACACAGCAGTTTTGTAACACTTGAGGGATAAAATTCAGAGATTATGCCAAAAATGTAAAGTCAACATTATTTCTTCATCATCCATTACTCCAAGTCTGAACTGAAGTAAATATAAATAGTGGCACCATTTGACTTCAACCCTGGCCCCCTCTTTCGAAAGCAGGCCAACGATGAAAAGTTGCAAAACAAAAAGTTACAACTCTACTCAACTTTAGAAGTTTAGCACTACTTGTTCTAATGTGCTCTGCCTTCTGTAAGTTCTTGCTGCAATAGAATCTTTTATTGGAATTGTAGCAGGTTGAAGTTTTCCCTTAACACGTTTAGTCTGAGGAAAACAAAGTAACTTTACATTCACTTGTGACAAATAATGTCACATTTAAACATGGATTTAGAGTGATCTAGTTTTATATCCTTGTATTTATTTCTGTCATTTCAGGAATCAAACTCTAGTTTTAAATGTTGACCATTATACAGACAGAGACATACCATTGATATCAGCTTTCTCATACCGAACCCAGATAACTTTCTCTTTTTCGTCAGTTGGAGGAGCCCCAGTATATGCCTGCCATTTGAAAAACAGAAAGAAAAAACATATGTGGCATCTTTGCTAAATTTAATGTTAGCTAGTGATGCTTTTTAGTATTTACACAATCAATCTGTTCTATCTGTATGTCCTAAGACTGTCAAATCATTCAATCTGAGAAATTTAATTTTGACAAATCATTTCAACAATGAATATGCTGGCAATGAAGAAGTAGTCTTTCAAACTGCTGCTGGAAAAGCTGGAATTTAATCTAGACACACAAATTAAACTTGAGGGAAAATGAAGTTATGTGCATGTATTTCTTTTACAACATATTGTTCTATATTTACCACACTTCCTGAGCACCACAACATACTAAACAGATAGATCTGACCAAGCAAGAAATTAACCTGACATGACACGGAAACACTCATTTGTGCATAAATGTTAATAACTTGTAGAACCTGCACATACCTGTGCATACAAACAGAAAATTTCAAAAATTCATGAATCTATAAAAAACTTAAAACTGTCTTAAGTTACCTGGGGAACCACATCCTGCAAGAATGTCACCACACTTTCCATGTAAGACTGCTCCCTGTGACAGTAATAAAAAAAAATTTTTTAGCAATGCATTTATGTAAAATGCTCTGTCAAATGCCATGTCAATGGAAGTAGGTTAGTAATTGTTAAACTTTATTTTTGTAAATGGCATATTAACAGTTTCATTTGAGATGCTTGGTGTTCAGAGTAGGTGTGTTTCTTGTTTTTAATCTATAATCCACATTAAAAGGGAAAGTATCTGAAATAATTTAAGAGACACTGCAAAACATACAATATAAATCTATTGAACATAGTTTTGAAAGCTTAAAAAGAAACTTCTTATAAAATGCAGATTTCAGCTCATACGTTGCAGCTTGGGCTCGTACTATAACCCCTCCAGCACAGCGACTTGGTCTGCGTGGAGAGTCCGATGCCATTTTGTCTCCGTTTTTCTATGTCCTGAAAAAATACAAAAACACATTTCATTATGACAGCCAAATAAGACCAAAACTTGGATGATCCGATTCTTTCTTTTGTGCTTGTACTAAACACTTCAATTCTATATGTAATGTACATATTATTGTTCTATCAAAGATCTGAAATAGAGGAATAATAAGAATACAAATCAGTTGTGAGATTCTGAAATCAGAAATATATTTGAACAATTTTTCACTGACTAAGCCCAGATACTCTTTTAACATAAAGTAGATGTAAGATGATGTAAAACCTAGGATCTAGCACATTGCTGATGTGTAGGTAGACAACTATGACACATAAAATTAAGATGCTCTCAGGTTTGTGTTTTTGAAGAAGTCTTTCAAGCAATAAAACATTCTGCATCAGTACTTCTCAGGTACATGAGGGAAAATAAAAAAGTAATCAATGAATTAAGTGCCTAATTCTTAAAAATATTTGAATTAAGGCAGTGTTTTCAACCTTGGAGTCAGGACCCCACGTAGGGTCGCCTGGAATTCAAATGTGGTCACCTGAATTTCTAGTAATTGATAAAAAATAAAAATAAAATAAAATAATAATAAATAAAAATATATATGGCGAGACAATCACAATCCATAAAAGACATGACAAACTGTGAGTGTGAAACTGAAGCACTGTGGTTCTGTTTATAAACAGATAACAGATAAATCTGTCAAACGTTCACTGTGGTCAGTTTCAGATGCTGCAGCTCTTTCATAATTCATAGTTTGAGTTATTGTTTTTTCAGTATTAATTGTCAGCCTTATAAATACAAGCTGGACGGATAGTACAAATCCTGACCAAGGAAAATAAAATTCTCCTTTTGTGCAGTAATCTACACCTGGCTTTTGTGCCTCCGTCGATATACATTATAAAAATGTAGTTTAAAAACGTGTTTTTTTGCAACATAGTATAGCAAACTATTAGATGATCCAAAACAAATTAATTTTAGCAAAAAAAGTGTGATGTTATTGTGATGTTAAAATGGGATCACCAGCCAAAAAAGGCTTGAAACCACTGGGTTAAGGACTGTCCTAAGGCTTTAGGATTTAATTAAAAAAGAGAAAAATAGCAATTATTATGGCCAGTTTTGCTATTTGAGCCCTTTGCTTGGTTATCTTACTTTGTTCAACTTCAATCAGTCCTCACCATGCCTACACTGGACCTTGCAAACTTCTGTCTTGTGTTTAGATAACAGAATAGGCTGACATCCCTTTTCAAGTAAGTGTGCCGGGCTGATGCTCAGAGCATCCTCAGCTTCGACACCACCAACAGGAGAACATCACAGTCAAGCCAGGATTATACTGCATCTGTAACTGTGACTCAGTCAAATCCATCAAATTTTGTACCATCTCTCTTGCTCCCCACAAAAGTCAAATGCATTCAAGAAAAAAAAACTACAGAGACAGACCAGTTAAGATAATGTTTCAGTACTGGCAGACGGTGGCCAATATTAATTGTTAACCTGTAGGAACAGTAGGTAATATTCAGCTTCTAAACAGGATACAGACTATGAAGGAATAGCTCAAAAGAAACAACTGTAACCAGACAATTTCCTCTTGGAATAATAAAGTATTCTGAATTTGAAGGTGGTTTTACAGGCATCCCTGGAAAAACTGCTATCTTAAAGGCAGTGTGTTGCTCCAAAGCAGGGGTCACCAACCCTGGTCCTCAAAAGCTACTATCCTGCATGTTTTAGATATGTCCCTCTTCCATCACACCTGGAAGCCATTACATCATTATCAGGCTTCCGCAGAGCATGATAATGAGCTGATCATTGATTGAACCAGGTGTTCTGGAAGAGGGAAATTTCTGAAACATGCAGGATGCCGGCCCTTGAGGACCGGAGTTCGATGCCCGTTTCAGATGTTTCCTCTTTCAGCACTATCAGGCTTCTGCAGAGCTTGATGATAGACTTATTAGGTGTGTTGGAAGAAGGATACATCTAAAACATGCAGGATAGCAGATTTTGAGGACCAAGGTTATAACAGTTTTGGATTTTTTAATTATAATTTAGTTTTGACTTTTTTTTCTCTAATTCAATTCATTTTAATTCCTTTTTAGAGCAGGTTTCCTAGTTTTTCTTCGTTTTGTTTTTTTTTTCTAAATGCTTAGTTTATTTATCTTTTATCTTCCTCACCATCGTGTCCACATAAATCTCAAAGACCTCTGCTGCTTTCTCCTTCTCGTACCCAGAGTGATGGGATGAGAAGTCGACTCTAAACGACAAGTGACCACACACAACGGACCGTGACATATGGTGCTACCAGTTTAAATTGCTCAAGTAAAATAAATCAATTTCATATCAATCCAACATTGACAAAGACGAAAACAAATGGAATTTTATCCATAATTTCTATACATTTTAATTAGTTTTGTAAGAACACAATTGTTTCAGTTTTTTTTTTTTCTTTTAATTATAGTTTTTATTTATTTTAGTTGACAAAAATGTTTTTCCTTTCTAGTTTTCGTCATTTTGTTAGTTTTCATTTCTAATAACTTTGTTGAGGACCAGAGTTGGTAACCCCTGCTCCTCAGTCTCTTTTCAGCATTAATGATTAATCATAGAAGTGTCGGCAACCCTTACAAAAGACACAGACACATCCCGAGACTATAAACAAGTCCTGGCTTCTGTACTTGTTGCTGGTCCTTTTCATCTTAGATTCAGACCACACAACACTCGTCAACAACGCCTGACAACACAAATATTTCTGGCTGTGAAAAGTTTGAAATGACATTTGTTGCTGTAACTCTACATGTTTGGTAAAAGATTTGCCAAGGTAATTCAGAGCCCATGCAGTTCTATGAGCTTTAGATGATGGACAGGAGGCTACCTTTTGAGAGGTTGAAGATCCCAGTGTTCAGCTTAGGCTTGCAACTTGACTCTTTAACACACTGAAATGCATTCAGATTCTTGAATCTTTTCCCTTTTTGTTCTACACCTTAGAGGCCATCCTGTCTTCAAGGCACATTGTTTTTAAGTACTGCAATAATATTTTCATCAGTTCATCCTTGGCCATTCTTTTATCCTAAAGAACCAGACCTTTCTTAGGTACTGCTTTTGAACCAAATCACAATTGCAACCACATCACTTAACTATTTGAACCCACTACTGACCATAAATTGCCACTGTCCCAACTTTTTATTTTTTAACATGTGTTTCAACCTGAATGTTACTTGTACAAATAAAATTAAGTTAACCTGATGGAACATATTGTGGCCATCTTATCTACAATGTCATGTAACTCAAAGTCTTTATTTTTTTCCTGCAAAGAATGTTTTATTATACAAGACTAACTACTTCACAAGCTAGAAATTGGGACTATTAATATGAGATGACATAATAATTCCTAACATTTTTGCCCATACCATCCACCCCAGAGTGAAGGGCATATATTTGGAAAGTAATAGAATGCAACAGAATCTAAATTCAGAGTTGGGGATATATGCAGACATGTGTCATGAGGAGAGTAGTGTTGCTCAGTTGTGTAATCATCACATCAATACACAGATAGTGAAGCCGCAAAACTGTGAAATAACTACTTAAAGGAATACACATCAAAATACCTACTTTTTATGGAAAACGAACAGACAATATTGGCCACCACTGCCTATTAAAGAAATATATATATATGTATGTATACCAGCTTACTGAGGACACACTCAGCTATCACCTCTACCATATCAGGGCTTGCATGTTCCCTAACAAAGCATGTGTGGACTGTAGTGATATCAACGAGCCAACGTTCATGCAACGATGTATAGAACTGCAGCAGCACAGGCTACAGGCTATATAAGCTGTTAGCGTTCCCATGGCTGGAGATGAGCCTATGCAACGTGCCACAATGAAAACCCTAATATTAGATCAATTATTCGCCACAACTATCAAACAGCAGCACTTATCTGAGGGCAATGTCTGTGACAGCTGTCAGCTCAAAACAAAACCGCTAAGTCTTGGCTAGTATTGGGTAGCTGAGGAGACCCTGAAGCTATCTTAGCTAGCTAGCCATAGCTGATAAAAAAAAACCCTTTAGTGATAACACGCCACAGAAAATTAGTCAACGCAAAAGGTGAGCTTGTAATGTAAAGATGACAGTACTGTATACTTACGAACCGAGGTGTTGAACTCTGACAGTCGCGTAGCTTGTGAACTTAAGAAGTGGTCTGAAGAGATCTCCACAAAAACACAAACAGACTAGATTTGCGGAAGTGTTTTGTAATTCTAAGCCAATCAGAAGGCATCATCGTTTTCCTACAGCCAATAAACAAGCTGCAAAGGCGGGTCTTGAGAAGACGTCAGCTATTAGAAACAAATTGCTGTGAAGCAGACAAAACTGTCTAATTTTCATAAACAGTTACTTTTATGTCTGTCCTTGGTATAGAAGCATAACTTTTCCCCCCACAAATGTTATATGTGGAATAACCAGAATGTATGTTTCAAACGTAAGTCATTGTTTTTAAAGAACTGGGTTGATAATGGAATACTACTTGTCTGACAGAAGGGTAAGTTGTTTACTTATAGTGAATTTTTGTTAGAATATAAAATTCCTGTGCTCCCAAAAGAATTTGCCATTGTTTTTTCTGCTATTCCCTCAGGTTTAAAAACTTTGCTTTCATTTATCACCTTCACCAACTGTTACCCCTCAAATTACTAAATCAGAAGTATACATAGGAAATTCGGATAATTTTTTGAGTAATAAAAACAATAATAAATGCATTAGAGAAATGATTCTCAGGGATGCAATTTGTAAGCCGACTTCTTTTTTTTTGGAACAATCTGTATGTTGACATGGACTGGGGAAAAGTGTAGTTATTACCTAGGAAGTTCTTCATCTCGAATAAGGTGTGTGAGGTGTCTCTGAAATTGTTACACAGATGTTATACAGATAATTCAGTCTGGTTAAGTATAGGATCAATGTTGACCCTCTTTGTTCATTTTGTCACAATGCAGATAAAACATTAATTCATCTGTTTTGGGAATACACATTCAGTCAAATTTTTAGGTGTGATAATCTTTTTTTAAGTAGGAATTTGGATATTCTGAACTTCAAAACTGAATAGATTTTATTTGGTTTCTTTATTAATGATTTGCCTGTTAAGAAACTGTTTAGTTAATTTTATCACATTATTAGCAAAATTTCATATACATGCTAGCAAATTTGCCAATCAGACCCCCAACTTTGTTGTCTTTAAATCCTACTAAAATTCTTACTTGGACACTTACATATTATTGTATTTATATTAACTTTCTTCCTGCCTTGCCTCAAGCGTCATGCATTACCTATTATTGTTTATTACTGTTGTTGACTGCTGTTGATCTATTTTGTATACGGCACTGTGTAAATAAAGTTTGAAGAAAAAAAAAACATAGCAGACTGTAAACCTTAAGGTTGTCACAGTACCTTAAAAGTAAATGGATAAAAACAACACACACACTGTGTTTTAAAATAGAAATGGAACATTTTATTGAAACATTCCAAAGACTAAAAAATATCAAAACAGTGAAAAAATTGTGTTTTTGTCATTTTGTTATCAGTACAATTCAATCAATTCAGCATGGTCTCTATCGCCTCCATTTGAAGCTTTGTAAGAAATTAAGGAATGGTCAATTTATGCATCAACACCATGAGCGTCTTCTCATGGCAGTAACAGTGCCAAACTAAACTATATCTGGCTGAGGGTTAGTCACAAACAGGTTGGTGGAGGGCTGGTGATTCAACACCCAACTCCTGTCCATATATGAAGTGTCCTTGAGCAAGAAACTGAAGCATGAGTTGCTTCCGTCGACCACTTCACTTACAGTCCTGGAAAAAAGTTTTCGGACACCCTTAAAATCGTACACAATTTCAAATATAATCTTGAACTATCAATCAGTCTTAATTTATAAAGCACTTTTCATACAGTGAAATGTAGTACAAAGTGCTTTACAAATCAAATCAGTACACCCCACCACCACCACACCCACATATACGTGCACACACACAAACACAAACAGAAATGTATAAAAGAAACAGGCTGAGCATGGGGGGAACAACAACCAAAGAGAGGGGGCACTATCGCAGGGAGCCACCCGCACCAGGGGGCAGCCATCTCCTCCTGCAACCGAGCACTGGCAACATGGAGCCGCTCCCTGACGGGTGAGGGTGGGGGGAGGCTATCTGCAGAAAAAGATTTTTTGTGTTTCAAACTATGTGGCTGCATCAGACAAACAGATGCTAATTTTTTTGTGTGTGTTTATTATTTATGAGTAAAAAATAACAAAACTAAACAGAACAGAGCACGTGCAGAAGGGAGCATGTGGGTTGGATAAGGGAACAATACTTGGCAGATTTCAGTGACTTTAGAATGATTCTTAATGCAAAAATCCATGGGGTGTCCAAAAGCTTTTTTCCACCACTGTATGTGTTCACATGAATGAGTGAATGTGATGCAGTGTAAGCACTGAGTACCATTAAAATGTACATATACTGGTCATGCTTACGACATTAATTGTGGTTTGTGTATTACTTATAAGTAGGGCAAATTCAGTAAAAATAAAAATCTCCATAAAAGCACCAAATCTAACCTTTTTATTACATGAATTATGCACGCAAGCAGAACCTATGGGGAGCAGCCATTGCCGGCCAGAAGTAACATACCATTATTGAGTGCAGATGACTGTGAGTAAACATCCAGCAGTCTGTGAGTGAGATTGAGTGGAAAGCATATGTTCACACTTGTTTGTGTAGCCATAATCTTTGCACCCCACCATTGTCGACCCAGCACTGGCCAATAATGTGTCATCTTAGACTGGCATCTAAGGGTGAGTAACTAGTTCATCACAGCCCAGGTAATCAGACAATATAAGTGTGTGTCGGGGTGCTTGAAGAAGGCATATCTCTGAAGGCACCTGACTGATGGAGCAATAACTTAGGACTTGCACTTACTTGACAGTGAGACATGACGTTTGCTACCTGACCTAACCACTGGCATTATACGTGACTTTTTGAAACAGCTAGCAATGAAAATTCACTAGAGGTTCCCTTTAAAATAGAAAGGTGCTATAGTCAAGTCCAATTCCATTTACTAAGTAACCCGTAAAGACCAAGTGTTACTTTTGTGGCAGTTCCCAAATAATGTTTTTTTTTTCTCTCTATTGAACCTTTCTTTCGTGATTTATCACCATTTAGTTTAGCATCCTCTCTATTTTGCTTTTTTTTTTCAGTGAAAATCAGGTGTTTCCCTATTTTTCATTTACTGATCATGTACAGTACTTTAATCATCACGCTGAGATTACTTTGAGGACTATTATGGAAAAAAAAAGAGAAAACTAAAGAAAAAGTGACTTTCAGATTTATCATTAACTGAACATAGTCTCCATCCACTGACATTGATCCAACTCCATGGGTTTTACTGGTGAATCAATGTTGAAGATGACAGTGTTTCCGCGTTCACTACAGAGCCTCTGAACGTCCAAATGGGTCATATCTGATGACCATGAAAAGATGACAAACTCCATTTTATACCAATTATTTACATGTATTGATAGGACTAGTGGATCAACAAGTATTAAACCGTGTAGATCAGTAGATGGTTTTGGTCGCTGGTGTATATTTGGGTCTTTATGTGTTAAATGTGTCTCGATAGGAAAGGCAAGTAGACAAAATCAACCCTTCTGAAATCCACAGTGATTATCATTTTTGACTAAGTCTCCATTCTACCTGTATTTCATGTATTTGCAACCACATTCACAATCATTACCCAGTAGTCTGTCACAGGCACTTGAGCCCCGAAAATCCAGTCAAGAATGACCAAAAGACCATTTTCAAACATTTAAATGCACACAAGTTCCTTTGTGATCTAAATGATCCAAGTGTTCCATCACTTTGTTCTATTCACAACAACCCTTTATTTTTGTCAATTGTGAGAGCTTCTTGTAGTAAGACTGGCAACAGGTGACATTATGCCATTTGATTTCTGGTGGTGTTGCCCTGTACTGTCCTGGGCTTGTGCAAGTGTGTACATCTTTATGAGAAAAGCTAAACAAGAGAGCAAGTCTTCAGTGATATTCTTTCCATCTGTATTTAATAGACAAGATGCCATGAGCAAAACAACTGAGATGGCTGAAATGATTTAGAACCATTTCATTGCAGCCTTTAAAATGTTTGACAAAGAGAATAAAAGCAACGCCATCCTTGTAATTATAACTTCCTCACTTCCCACTTTCCATAAGACCCATCACATGCTGAGATGTTAATACTCTCACAAACGTAAACCAAACCATCAGTGTTTTTATCATTTCTGTATCGCTTACATATACAGTATCGTTAACTCAACTTTTATTTTCAGCTAAATTCCCTGAATACAGAAGACTGCAGAGGTCCTGTCAGGGCCTAAAAGGTGGTTATCTTAACAACTACAATCCTGTTTATCTAAAATCCTAGAATCATTTTTCATCTTACAATTATGTTGTCTCTGTCACAGAGGTGGTTAGGACTCAAGTGCAATACACCAGAAGCGAGAATCAGTTAGTGTCAGTATTTAAACAAACAGTAGGGGAGAGCAGGTGAAGGGATGTGGTTCCAGGGTAACAGGCAAACCGGGGAGACAGGAGATGAAGCAAGGACCAGGACAGAGGAGGGGCAGGTGGGAGACCGGCAGGGAGACGAAGACCAGGGCAACAGGAAGGCAAGTTTACCGAGGACAGAAGGCAGAGAGACGTGGTCCAAAGACATGCACAGGTCCAAAACAGGAACGAGAACACAGAACAGAGCTGGAGCACCTAGCAGGTACTGAACTAGAATCTGGCAGAGAACTGAAAGCAGAGACGTAAAACATACTGTCAGCCTGATGAGCTGCAGCTGAGTTAACAGGTGAACAGAGTTGGCTGATGAGGTGGGTGTGGCTGAGTGAGGGAGGGAACCGACAGCTGGAACAGGATTGGCTGAAAAGGTGTGGCACGGTGAGGAAGAGGACAGCAGCAGAGAGTCCCAGGTGAAAACAGTGATAGTAATGAGGTGACAGGGGCAGGAAGAAAATGGCAGAGAACCAAACAGTGACAGTCTCTGGAGTTTAATAATGCCCTTAAGCTGCAGTAGTCAGCCTTTACCTGGGCACAGCACAGGAACTGCTGAAACTGCTGTTGCTGACATTATTACTGCCCTTGGAAAAGACAGCACTGCATTCTTTCTGCATCTCTCTGAAGTTTTTAGTTATTTGATCCAAACATTTTGTTAAATAAGCTGCTGTCTCTGGGTTTCAATGTCTCTGCTTACAACTAGTTCCAGTGATACATTTCTAGTTCATATGGTGGGTGTACAGTTGCATATCAAATTCTGAAACAATCAACAAAGGAGTTCTCCAAAACTCAATTTTGAGTCCATTATTTCATGTGAGGGATGGACAGGTGAGGCCTGACCATCAAGTGGTTAATTATGTCCCTGAATGGAATGTTGAGGATATTAGGTTTTTGTTCTGATCGCCGCCGGATATCCGTCTTATGAATCCGAGAACTTGACAAATATTCAGTTTAGAAATTCCATATTTTCCATATTGATGAATAACGAAGAACTGATTCAATTTTGGACAATTTACCATTTCTAGACTGCCCACAAGGGGCCACTCAAAAGTTTAAAATCACTAAATCATGGAAGTTAGTATCCCCATTTTAGGGTGGCTTGAGCCACCCTGAAATATCTCAAAGCCATCCTATAATTTTCGGCCAAGTATTTTTTTCCTTTTTTTTTTCTTTCTTTTTTTTTTTAAAAACAAGTGCAGTTAAGCACTGAACATGAGCCAGCAAAAACTCAAGAAATCTGAACACTCGTTTTGGTTTGCTTATTTATTGGTTAATTCAATTAATATCGTTATGATTCCTATTCGTCATTATCTCAATGGGTCCGTGTCCAGCGTCATGTCACGTGGTAGGCAGGCATCTGCAGCTGGACCCTGTTGGACAGCAGGTACGGTGCAGTGCCTCCTTTGAAGCCCCCTCAATATTTGGTCTAATATGTGACAAATAATAGGTCCTCCTGAATAAGCTTTACTAGATCTGTCATTTGTTGTTCCCGATTTACATTCAATGTAGGAAACACAAGAGAACCCGGGTGAAGTAGCAAGCAATTAAATAACAAACGCTACTTTAAATAGCATAGAAATGGTGAGAAATGTGTCCCCAAGGTGTGATGTTCTTCAAATAATGAATTAATTGGTAAAGCTTTACTTTGTGCTTTGAAAAATTTTCAGCGTAGTGCGCGCAGTATCTTACCTCCTCCCAGGACTAAGCCACCCCTGTCTCTCAAACTTAGTAACATCAGTGGTTCATATCTCTGGAACTATTTGTCTGGTTGACTTCAAATCAAGTGCAAATGAAAGGTCATGACGTGGGGATGCCGCACGTCATGACATCATAGCTGTCCGGTTAAGGATTGGGGACATTTGGGGATATACCCCTAGCTGTTTCTTCCTCGTTTTGTCTAGTTCTGTGTATAATTCAGACCATACCAAGTAACTGTCATGAATATGGACAACTTTCCCCTTTCAGTGACTTACAGGGGGGTCAAATTAATTCAGTGTCTTTTTGCAGAATGTGTTTACAGAAACGTGGAATAAACAGGAGGAAAAACATTGTGTTAAATTATATTAAAATACAAATAAAAGAAAACTTACTTATTAAATAATATCTACATAAATAATCAACACAATTTTTAAACAACACACAGATGGTGGGAAACAGTTAAATGAAGTGTACATTTCTCAATTAAACATAGACAGTCCACCTATCAGTGCATGCAAGACACAGAAAGGCTTCGTCAGCTGGAGGCCCGTTCACACACATATGATGGAACCACCGCAAGCAACTGTCACACTGAATCTGGTAAACAAACAAACAGGGTTTAAAATAGTGTTGTTGCTGATACATGTGTGAACATAAATGTGGCTGAAATCCATCTATTAAAATGTTGGCTCTAGCAGAGAAATCTGAATTTGGGGTAACACAGGGGAAGCCATGACAATTGTCAATATCTTTGTAGCAGAATACATAGTTCTTTAAAATAATTTATCTTATTACCCAATTCTGGGTTATGTTCCTCTTCCTCACAGAAATGATGTGTCTGTGAAATCATCTGTAAAAACAGATAAAGAGAACGTGTTCATTTTATTTAGGTAACTTTTTGATAAATCAAAAACACATCTGATGAATTATAGCACACTGTAAAGCAATTTCCTAGGGTTGCCTAAACACCCTCAGATGGCTTATTACTTACCAGGCTGTAGGAGGAGATTGGGGGGGATTTGCAGCCTGTGTTTTTTTTAATTTCTTTTGTGGCAAAAAAAAAAATGCCATTTTTCAAGAGTTGCTCAGCAAACTGAAAAAGATATTGTAGGATGTTTACAGTACATCGAGGAGGTTCCAAATCTCTACCTGTTTGAGCCGACACATCAATGTTCAGAGACAATGTTTTTGAGTCATTAGCTGTGTAAAGCATTTAGATTTTCTTGTTTTGGATAACAGCTTAATGACCAATACAGGTATGATAAAATGATGTGCGGGTGAAGACTTTGCTCTGGACAGCAAATGTACTGATGACGCATCCTGCTCCCTGGGGGGTGGGACAGTCAGTACGTTTACGTCCACATCTAAATCGAGCTATTGGCAATAACTGAGCTAAGGACTTAACTGGAGTTTCTGAGAAATCCTAGTATACATGCACGGCAAGAGAATCAAATTATTGAATGAGATACGTTTGACTCCAAGACACTACGTGGCGCTACACGCCCTTTTGCATTGGCATTTTTCCGGTTAGTGTCATGGATAAAGACCAATTAGCAAAGAAAGGCAGCAGATTTGAAGCAGACGTAGTAGAAGGAGGACAACAACATCGAGCGAGAATATGGACGACAACGATGCAGCAGCTCAGAACATTTGGTCCAAACTGTTCACCCTGATCGAGTTACATGTAAGCTGCTCACAAAGTCTGGTGGAGATGATATTAGCAGAAGGATAATACCTTCTACTGTGTTGTTGTCACGCCGTGACTCTCATCACTTCCAGAATGGGCGTGGCCAGGCCAGTCAAAAGTCCAGCTAAGCGTGGTTTGCGTATCCATGCCGGAATAGCTCAATTTAGAACCACATTATCTGGCACGAATAGTTCGATTTCTAAAACTCCAGTTGAGTTCAATTCCAGTCTGACTAAGGTGTTTACATTGCTTTAAAAACTTCAATATTAGCCACACTAAGACCATAAGTCGATTTTTTTCAAAGTGCATGTAAACGCATTAAGTGTAGCATGTCCATCTTTAGACACTACATCCCTTTCTTCTTCTTGCCCTGAAGAAAAAAAGACAGTGTTGCATTACTACTGTAGCATCCCCCCCCCAAAACTCAACATTGTGGATGTTTAATGGGGTCCATGCCAGCAGCACATGTTTTATGTTCCTTATTGACAGTGAACATACTTAATCACACATTGAAATGCTTCTTTTTAATTTCAACAATTGTGTTTACCTTGTCACTTCCAAACATGTTTGGATGAGGGTTTTTTTTTCCTTTTTGTAAATGGCCTGTAGTCAAAAAGAAAAAGGAGGAAATACACTTGTCTTTTTTCTAATTTCTTAACTGATATCATGCACTTGTAGTTCGCTATGAAATTCCTAATAAGTTTTACAGCAAATATCCAATGGTGATGTTTATTTATTACTCCCAGAATTACACAGAACTCCATGGGGTTAATCTAAAAATGAGATGAAAAGTCGTGGAATGTAATAGTCCAGCTGCTAAAACCATTACATATTAATATTTTCACTACAACTAAATAGAAAGCATTACATCATCCTTATAATATAAGCAGAGCATATGTAATGATTATAAAGAGATTCAATATACCAACACAGACCTTGAGTCTTTGATTCTTTTTCTTCCGCAAATTTGTCATGGAAAACGAGTCAATAAATGCTGCTTTTGCATTATTCTGGTGATTGTACACACGTACCATGACAGCCTGATATGCACAGATCGACTGAAGAAATTTAAAACATTATGTCATGTTATGTTCCAGAAAAATGCCGTGTTTGCTTTACAGCCATCTAACACAACAACTAAACCAATACATGCCATTTCCAGAATTGTAAATTCAAACATTTGTACCTTGCTTTCCAACTCCATGCCGGGACTTATTTGTTTAATGTCCCAGTAAAACAATTTGTTGGTCTCTATTTTGGACAGGAGAATGTGTACATCTTTTCCTGCCCAGGCAGACTGTTATGTATTGATTCATCCAGACTCTCACTTCAGTTCCAGGGTTTCCAGCCTGCTTTGATCTGGAGCCTTTAAAGGTCCACCTTGGCCACACCCTCTCTCTCTGTCTGACTGTTTCCCCTTGCCCCGCTCAGATGACTGTATTGACAGGGTAGGGTCTGCCACTTCCATCACAAAAGTCAACCTTCTGAAAGGTTATTGGCAAGTCTCTTTGAACCCCAGAGCCTGTGAGATCTCAGCTTTTGTTTCTCCTGATTATTTCTGTCAGAGCAATCTTGTGGCATTCGGAATGTGAAATGCGCCTGGTCAATACGGTGCTGAAAGGTGTTGATAGCTGCGAAGCTTATTTGGATGATGTAATTATTTGTAGTGCAGACTTGTCTGATCATATCGCCAAACTCAGTGATGTGTTTTCAAGGCTAGTTGCTGCCAACTTAACTTTAAGTCTTTTGAAGTGTGAAATTAGGCAAGCTACTGTCACCTACTTGGGAAAAGTTGTGAGCTGTGGAAAGGTTCGTCCAGTTGGGGCAAAGATTGAGGCTATTGTCCCCTAGAGTGTTCCTACTGCTAGACGTGACCTCTTTTTTTTTTTGGTATGGCAGGGCACTATAGGAGTTTCTGCAAAAACGTCAAAACTTTGCCACAGTTGCTGCTCCTCTAATTAGCCCTAAAGTGTCCTTTGGTCTAAGGCATGTCAGGAGGCATTTGACAGTTTGAAGGCTTTGTTAGCCAGTGCACGAGATCTCATAGCCCCTGACTTTAGTCTGCCCTTCAAAGTTGCCAGTGAGGTTGGTGCAGGTCTGCAGCAGCTGTTCTCCTCCAAGAGAACTCAGGTGGGCACTCAGTCAGCTACTTTAGGAAGTTTAACATTCACCAGTGCAGATACTCTACCACAGAGAAGGAGGCCTTGACTCTAGAACAAGCCCTTGAGTATTTTGAAGTTCATGTGTGCTCCAGCCAACCTGTTGAGGTCTACACGGACTACAACCCACCGATTACTCTGGGTCACAAGAAGAACTCAAATCAGCAAGGCATCACTCTGGATATCTGCCACATCCTGGGATGAGACAACATCCTGGCTAATACCTTTTCAAGGTCGTAAGTTCCATGTACAATTGTTGCATGTTGATTGGGATCAGCTTGCTTATGGGAAGATGTGTTAAGTATTGAGCCATCCTGACTCTCACGCAGTTCCAGGATTTCCAGCCTACCTTGATCTGGAGCCTTTAAAGGTCCACCTTGGCCACACCCTCTCTCTCTGTTCAGCCTGGCAGACAGACCAGCAGCACTGCTGCTCACCAGCACTTCTGCCATTTTGTTCTGTTACTTTTTCCCGAGACTTTTTATATTACTAAATCATATATTTTATTTCAAGTATTTTGTCTTCCCTTATGTTGCACCAACTGAGCCAGGGCATAACAACTGTGCATATATTGTTGTAATCCCACTGTCCACAGTACATACATATACAGAGGCATGTAAATCATCATGAGATACACATGTGGATGTGGGTATTAAAATATCTTTCAGTGTGTTTCTTTAACTGTTCAATGTTGATCTTTGGGATGATTGCCCCCAAGGGTGTAGGTTTGGTCTTGGCATTGGTGGGGACCTAATCCCCCCCATTGCCGAAACTGCCACAAATTATGTACATAAGTTGAATCGGTGTATAACCAATCACTCACACATGCATAGTTTAGATTTCTGTTTATTTCAGCCATGGTGCAAATGAAACAG
>JAPTYQ010000006.1:4808606-4821309 GCA_029814465.1 Ostorhinchus cyanosoma
TGTGTGTGTGTGTGTGTGTGTGTGTGTGTGTGTGTGTGTGTGTGTGTGTGTGTGTGTGTGTGTGTGTGTGAGTGAGAAGAGTGAGAGGGAGAAGTGTGTCATGGATGTGTATGAAATAGAGAGACAGGCCGGCAGGAGAGGGAGACAGATGCGGAGATTAGCAGTGAAAATAGCCATCTATTTATTCTTTCATACACTAAATTACTATCACACCCTGTTCCACATACACGTTACAGTATTCTGATTTTTGCAGCAGACTTCCATTGTCATCTGAGTTGCAGTTTAGATCATCACACACTATAATATTCCACAGCTTGCTTCTCTGTAGCACAGATCTTTGGCTGTTCATTTCATCTGTGTTTACTGCTTTGTACTTTTGTTCTATAACTGTATATTGAAGTGCTGTACCCAAGTAAATGAAATGCCAAAGTGCTGCGTAATTGCACCCAAATTCATAAAAGCAAGCACTATAGGAAAAAGACTCAAAAACACAGGGTAATAACAAAGACAAAAAAAGTTACATGGAGGGAAACTGGGAAAATTAAAACTAGGAAGAAACTTTTGGCTCCGATGGGAACATGATGGGACTAGAACTGGAAAAGACATCTATTGTGGACATGTAGAAGTAGGTACTACAAAGCAGATACAGATTAACCCATAAAGGCCCGGGGCTACTTTTGTGGCAGTATCCAAATAGATGTTTCTCCATATTTAACACTTCTTAAATGATTTATCACCATTTATTGTAATACTATCTTCATTTGGCATTTTTTCAGCAAAAATCTGGTATTTTCATACATTTAATTCATGTAGATCAGTGGCTCCCAACCCTGGTCCTCCAGGACCCCTATCCTGCATGCTTTAGATGTTTCCCTCTTCCAACACACATGACGGTCATTATCAGGCTTCTGCAGAGCTTGATGATAGGCTGATCATTTGAATCAGGTGTTTTTACGGAGAGGGATACATCTAAAACATGCAGGATAGGGGTCCTCGAGGACCAGGGTTGCGAACCACTGATGTACATGTTCATAAAACCTCAGGTTAAAGTTGAGGGTTATTATATCAAAAACAGAGAAAACTGAAGAAAGAGTCAGTCTTTCAGCAAAACATATCATTAACTGAACATAAAAGCAGTGTTTCCATCCACTGTCATTGATCCAACTCCATGGGTTTTACTGGTGAATCAATGTTGTAGAAGATGACGGTGTTTCCACGTTTACTACGGAGCCTCTGAACGTCCAAATGGGTCATATCTAATGACCACGAAAAGATGACGAACTGCATTTTACACCAATTATTTACATGGATTGGTATTAAACAGTTTAGATCAGTATATGGTTTAGGTCGATGGTGGATGTTTGGGTCTTTATGGGTTAAATCAAACACAAAACAGGTTGTACCTGAACAATAGTTCATGAACGCATTCATATTGTGGGCGAACGTGAACTGAACGCGCTGTATTATTGCCTGATGAACGAACTGTGAACGAGTTCATTCTGGGGTCTGTGAACAGCATGCACTATGTATTTAACTTTATTCACCAAATTTTTTTAGTGTTCCAGGCGAAAACCAGGTTAAACACACTGTAAATAGCCCTTAATGTTTGGCAGAAAAACATTCAATCTGGCAACAACACTAGCCACCAGTGTCGTATCACCGCATGCGTCACAAAACAAAACAGCAGCATGGAAGCGACTGTAGCAGGTAACAACCTTATTTCCTCCCTCAGCCTGGTTCATTCCTCTGTTTGTGTTTGTAGAATGTTCTCTTTGCCACTGTCCTGTTTTTCACTAATAATTAAAGAAAAGATCATCCAAGGAGCAAGCTTTCCCTCATGTTTTCTGAGAATATACTGTAGGGGTGAAAGCTGCAGCTGCTACTTTGATATGAAGATGAAATCTAACACATAGTTTCATTGTTAAAACTGATCAAATAATTGCTGTCTGTGGTTCTATATGGGCTTTGACAATAATATTGAAAAATAATAGCTCGCAGCAACATATTGAAAAAAAAAGAACTATTAACTAGTTCATGTTGTGGAACTATGAACTATTAAATATAAACAATTATGAACAAACTGGTTCATTTTGAAATATGTGAACTGAACTTTGAACTAGTTCAGGTAGAAAATGAACTTTCCCAACACTGTTATTGTGATATTTGAGGAGTACAACCTTTTTCAGAGTTTATTCCTGTCCTGTTAAAGACATTTGACCTACAAAAGAAGTCAGACATAGTGGTGGATGATGTATTTCAGATCATTATGTTATGTAGAACTACTAATACCACAATATGAAAACACTCCACTACAAGTAAAAATGTAATTAGTGTAATCCCCTTGGCTCAACATGGAATCGCACTTTGATAAATGTGTCTGTGCAGGTTCTGTGGGTTTAGAATAAGCAGCGAGTAAGTATCTGACATTGTGACGGCCACTAGATGTTCAATACCTCATTTCAAACACACACTAACGTAGTTTTAGATTTTAAAGTATCACACAGTGGGAAGGATAAGGGTAGTCTGTCAGCTGTTTGACAGATGGAGCTCAAACAGACTGCCTTGTGCACTGTAAACAAACGTCAGTGCTACTTTTAGATGAGGTTAGATGATATTGAAATTCAGTAGCACAATATCTACTTCAGATCTAAGTGTTTATTCTGAAATGTAATCAATATTATTAAAATATTTTTTATACTTTTAACCCTTTCAGACCCAAACAACCACATGCTACCAAAACCATTTACTGAACTAAAATGTTTAATAACTTTCCATCCACTAAATCTGTCAATACACTGAAATAATTCTGGTAAAATGCAGTTCGTCATCTTTTCAAGGTCATCAGATATGATGTCCAGAGGCTCCATAGTGAATATGGAAACACCTTGATCTTCTACAGCATTGGTTCACCAGTAGAACCCATGGAGTTGGATCAATGACAGTGGATGAAAACACGTTTTTACATTCAATAACTGAAATCTTTGCTGAAAAAGTCCCTTTTTCTTCAGTTTTCTCTGTTTTTGATATAATAACTCTTAGCTTTAATCAGAGCTTTAATGAACATCGACATTATCAGTAAATTAAATATAGGAAAATAACTGATTATCACTTAATAACACAAAATAAAGAGGATTATATTAAAATATATGGAGATAAATGACTTAAAGATAGAGAAAAAATAATTTGGGAACTGTCACCAAAGTAGTACTGGGTCTTTATGAGTTAAACAAAGCCTAAAATACTGCATTATGTATTTGACTGGAATTTGACACTGCTGAGGTTGAAAATAAATATTCATTACAAAAATTATAACTAAAAATAATCTTCTTTTTTCCCCTTTTTAATCAACTTGTCAAAAAGCTTTTTCCTGTGATGGCTGTTTGTGCCTGGCTGTCCTCAGTCAGTGGTTGAACATGCTGACACGAGCTGTTCTAGGCTGATACGGTGCAGTCTGACCCTGGCACCAGCACCACTTTTTGCAATCCCAATCATACTTACGGTAAAGTGCCTCCTTACCATGCAAACAAAACACCAAAAAACAAAACAAGAAGACAAGAGGGGTTCAACACAAAACCTAATGAGGATGTAACCATAAAGCCACAATTCCCTGACATCCTAATCCAGACCTCGAGCCAAGTGAGTCAAATTGAAGCTGTGTGGAAAAAAAAGTCCAGTGCCTGGCACCGGGGGCTATAGGTTACAGTGTATCGCCCCCGGCCGGGGACACGCTGAAAGCCTCCTTTCCGCCATATTCCCTCATCAGGGATAGCCTGGCCTGCCTTCAGAGTAATGGCGCTACAAACACAGCAGCATGCCGAGATGAGAGAGAAGGTTTCCCAAAGACGCCTGACTGCAGCATCAAACAGAAGAGACACACGGGACAGGAGATAGAGGAGGAGAGAGAGAGGGAGGGAGGGAGGGAGGGAGAGAGAGAAGCCCTGGAGTGGTGCCAAGTTCCCAAGGTAGTGTACAAGTATCTTTAGAAGCCGGGCGTCTTGTTAGCTAATACATTACACCAATCACGGCCAGCTATCTTAAGCTACAATTAATCTGTGCGCTGGCACAGGCTGATAGGACAGCAACATGCTGTTTCTTAATTAAAAGCAAACGGATTAAAAATGATTAATAACGGTATTAAATATTCTCATGGACTACAAGCGCGGGGAAATCGGGGGGCTTTCTTATGCGGGCTTAAAACGAAGAAGTCATTAACGGCGGGCCCAATCTCCCTAAGCCAGGGCTTTACTTTGTTTGGGATCACAAGTTGCTTACTTCATGAATATGCATTTTGCCCCTATCAAGTCGAGACCAAAAGGCAATATCGTGGTGTGGCTGTGGTGTGGTATTTTTCCCCTCAGTGGCTGTGAAACTTTGACTTTTTGATTTGTGACATTTCATGGTCTGCCTTTGAGGCTGATGCCTCTGTGTTAACCGCTTCCTGTCCACAGATTGACTGACGACAAAAATCTGCAGTCTGTGTCTATCTAGGTCTGGTTTTTGATGACACATATTTGATGGTGTTGAAAGTGTTTTTGTAAGTGTTTCATCCACCCCTGAAAGAATACACGTTCCCAACACACCACAGAAACACACCATTAGGACAAATTCTCCCCTTTTTTTTTTTTTTATGGGATGGCAGCGGTACAGTACTTGGAACCCCTAACCCCAATCAAAGCACAGATATCGGATGATTTTACTAGACTGGGGATTACAATTAATGATGACTAGTTAATATGCAAAGTCTCTTCTTTTCCCAACACTTGCACATGACAACCAAAGTGGGCTATGTTTAAGGGCAGAAAATGAAGCTAGATGTAGAATTTGTCCAATAAACCATAAACTGTGCCTACAGAGCAAAAGATTAGGGTTAAAGATTGACTGTTTAACAGTGACAGAATGTAAAAGATGAGTTTATTTCAAATGTTGGTGTAAGTTGAAGTTAAACACCTGATTACATTTTCTACTATTTAAGTCACATTTCTATTCGTACATATTTAACTTTTTTTTTTTTTTTTTACATTTTTTCATTTTATCTCAGGTTTTAGGGTGTGGATGAGGCTTTAAGTTTTAGTGAGACTGTGTTTTTATCTACATTCAAATATTGCTTTTACTCGTGACACATCAGTCAGACAACAATCACTTTCATAGAATAAATCTGTGTTTCTCAGACATTCATGACGAAATCCATGTTTGTGTGAGTGAATAAGGTGGACATAAGTCTGGAAGTGATACATGTCCTGTAGCGCTGTAATCAAAGTGACACCTGAGCATCATTTTATAATTTAGAACTGTGTGCTTTGATTCAGGAAAGCCCTCTTTCCTCCAACAACAGGCTGTGAATAGCATCATTGTGAGCCTTTGACTACAATTGCTGCTTCTAAATTCAGCATTGCTGTAATCAGGCCCTCTGGTTCTGTGTAATTTAAATACTTATGGCTTGTGTCCAATGGCATCTGTGCCAAGCCCAAGTGTTAGTTGTAATTGACCATACAAGCCTTTTCTCCCCTTTTCTCTGCTAATTTCATAAGTGCTATTTTTAAAATGTCAATTATAAAGCAGATTAATGTATCTTAATGTGAGATTAGATGCATTTTAACGCGAATCACAGGGCAATCACATTGGTTTGATTACATTTCTGCCCCTATTATTGAATATAAAAGGCCTTTCTGCAGCAGTGTTACATAGCACGAGCTGAAAGGGCACACTGGTGGATTTTGAATGTTATTCAAGCAAACATGCTGCAATTGTTGATATGGTTCCTCTTTGATTGTGGTATTTTAGTTTTTCTTTGCAGTGACATACACACCTACACACTGCCACATACCTTTGTAGCGACGCTGAATGAGAAACAAGGTGTTGATGTTGTCACTTCAGCGAGAGGTAGTCTTATTCTGCAAATAGAAAGAGGTAGCCAACATCCAGGACACTATTCGGTTTGGAAACCAATTACTTTAACGCCTCTCAGATGGATTTCATTTGCCTCTGCCGCTGCCAGCCTCTCTCTTTTTCTCCTCACCTGTCTCTTTAACATTTCAAACTACCACATCTTTCATCTTTGTCTTCTTTTTATTCTTTCTTTAATCTCACCTTACTCATTTCAAGTTGTGTTTTTTTTTCTTCTTCTTCTTTTTTTTTGTCCCTTGTTTATTTCTAGTTTTGTAAGTTTTTTTTCCCCAGCTAGATTTGGGGGGAAAAACAGGGTGATTGCTATCAGCTTCATGTTGGTCTGTGAAAAGAAGAAAATGGTGGAATAATAAACATGTTCAAATCATAAAGATAACACATCGGCTGGTTACGATAAGACGTCCGTGCTTGTAGTGTTTACTAATGGAGCATTTCGTTGTGTGTCACTTTTCTGAGTATGTGTTTGTCATGTTTCGCTGTGTATCGCGTGCCCGTGTCCATTGGTTCGGCTCGGCTCCTCCCTGTAAACCGGTGGTTTGATGGCATTTTGATGTGATCACATGACTGTGGCTGCACTGCTACCGTTCAACAGCCACAAACGCCTCTGCACACATAAAAGAGGAAGGCTTTTATTGTGAAATTTAACAGAATTTTTACTGTGATCTTTAAACCCTGTATGTCATAGCAGAAATGTCAACCTTGGTGTAATTATATATGTATTTTAATTATTAGAGATGACTAGATTCCTACACTTCAAACCATTTTTTATTCAAAATAAAATGGTATGAGGTGAAATCATTATTCTATTCTAACATTATATTATGCTCACTCTTGTACTGTACTAGATAAGACCTTAAAATTATATCACTAACAAAAAAAATGATAAAATGTGCCTTTTAAGTAAAACTATTGTCACTTAACATGATGGTGATTTATTTATTTATAGTATTTTATTTTTGTATTTTTTTGGAAAGTTCAAAAGATAAGCCAACTACCAACTACTTAATCTTTTTATGTCCTCACATGGTTTTCGAAGTATCTAGGGTCATTTATTACATTTCTGCCTTCACTTTAAATTGAAATACAAAACAGACAGTTATGAACAAATGTTTAAATTATAATGCATAATTTGCTTCTGAAGAAATCTGGTTCCTTTTTTTAAATATGATAGTCTTGCTTGAAAATGAGTTTCTTCTGTTGGCATTTGGCAGGTAAGCAAGAAAAACATAAAAGTGATTTTAAATTGGTGCAAAAAAGAAAGTTTTTATTCATGAAACCCACTGCAAGTGTTTAACAGCGAACACACATGAAGTTCTTTACACTTAACGGGTGAGGTTTTTTTTGGTGCAGTTAATTCACTGTTGATGTAACTGTTTATGTCTTTCACACAGAACATGAGCGTTACACGGCAAAAAATCTGTTCAAACTGTCTAACAGAAGAGTGTAACTGCTATCCTTAAACTGGTTTTCAGCCTTTTTTTTTTTAGCTTTTTTATGCTGTCTTAATTGTATGTAAGTTTTATACTCCGTTAGTTGTTTTTTTTTTGTACCGATGTGCCTCTTGGTCAGGTCTCCCTCGAAATAGACTTTATCTCTAGGGACTTCCTGGTTAAATAAAGGTTAAACAAAAAATACATAAAACAAAAAAAGCGGCATTTTATTTTTTTAAGAACAAGGTCGCTTTCACACAGAATAACGCATCCACCTTTCAAGTTGTGTGTAACGTGACAACCATAATGACTGGCCAGTTCACATGATTATCACAATCTCACAAGATGATTAAAAAAACAAACACACAAACAAACCGCTGAACTGAAGCACAGTGGAGTTTCTGTGAATATCACATAGATCAAACGTTTGCACGGTTTGTGTCTTTTTCCACAGACGCTGAACATAAACCCACGAGAACAGACCAGAGTAGATTAGAGGGATGGAGACACATAGGCTGCAGATCAACGCTCCAGGTTGTTGAATCTAATATTCCTTCTGTCGAATGGGCTGGTGTGAATATACTCCAATCTTTCATTGAACGAATGTTGCAACTCTTGCAAATTTGCATCACTGCCAATATGAATAGTTCAGATGTGAAACACTTGAAGAAGAGTATTTCACACTTCCCTGTCATTTATTCATCGTATCTGCGGTGTGTAGAGGCCCTACCGTTGACGATGTCTGGCTGTTAGATGGCGATGTGGATTGATCGTGGAGGCTGAGCTAAATACCTTGGAGACTAAACAGAAAGAGACATGGGGCTTAATTGATGATCAAACACCCACCAGGTGTAAATTGTTGTTTTTGCTTCATCTGTGTGTGTGTGTGTGTGAATGAGTTTCTCTACATACACCTTTTGTACTTTCACACTCAGTATAAGTGAGCGTCTGCCATGCATGACCGTGTGTGCATGTGTGTGTAAGTGTGTACTTGTAGTATTTCCATAGAGGCCGGACAAGAGATTTCAAAGACCAGGAGAGGTCCCATTCAGCCCCGAGTCTTTCATATTGACCTCGGGGTGACAGGAGGACAGAAAAACACATGCTCTGTACCATCAAGATGAAAGCAGCGACGCCGTACACACATATGCACCCACAGTGAGCAATCACCGTCCACAATGAGCCCTCTAAACTGATGTGAAATTTAAATCCACCTTCGGCAAACACTTCTACACACACACACGTCTTTCATATGACAGTAAGGGCTCCTGTATATTCTCTCAATATCACTCACTAAAAGAAAATAACTCTAGAAGATTATGTGAAATTTGAGGAAAAAAAAAAAAAACACAACATCTTCACATTTTGATTAACAGGCTTGTATACAGACCACAAAGCATCCTGCTGATTTTAATGTTAGCAGCACAACTGGCTGCTTGTTGGGGGCAGGTGTGGACATGTCCATCAAAATAATTGGTGATGTCTGTGAAATTAGCGGGAAGATATCACACTGTGAATTTTATGCATGTGTAAGATTACAGAGGAGTTTAAAATGCTGCTCTGCACAAAACTTATTGGTTAAAACCCACAGTAGTGTTGAGCTGTGGAACAGTAGCATCCTCAGACATACGGGTGGTGATCCAGTCACCAAATAGAAAATTGGTACAAAAATATTCAAGTATTCACAATGGCTACGTTCATATGAAAAAATCAAGTTATTTATTCGAAATAAAATAATTCGGAATTAAAGCATTTTCCTTCATCTTTACATGGAAATGTTTCAGTTAATTCCTCTTTCAGAGCTGGAGGTACAGAGCGTTCTGATTGGACAGAACGCGGACGTGGCGTCTTGATGTCTACCGGAAGAAAACAATCGCGTCCACTTCCTGTTTTATTTTCATTTCAACTAGCAACACGGAAGACCGGATACTACGTTTGATTTTTGCATTTATTTTTATAATAATTGTGAAGCCGCAGCTCGTCTGAATCCACAGACTAATTCATTTGGATCGTCTGAAGAAGAGAAGGATGTTAGAGAATGAAAGACGGCAGCAGAAGAGCTCACTGCGGCAGCGGAATATGTGCGTCATCGCGACAGGACGAGACAAGGAACATGTGCAGAATGATTGGAATAACGTTAAACCGGAATTAACAGTTTACATGTCTGAGGAAGGAGTTAATTCGGAATTAAGAGTGGTATTAACCAGTGACTTTATTCAGAATTAAGTTTAATTCAGAATAGTCATTTTCAACCAGAATTAGGTGTTTACATGGTGATCTTCAAGCGGAATTAACCTTTATTCGGAATTAAACAGGAATAAAAACTCTCATGTAAACAGGCCCATTGAGGATCATCTGGTTACAAAGATGATTTTCACATCATGATAATAGTCTCTGTTTCACAGTCTACCGTATCATTAACCTATGACCACTTTTTCCTGTGGTTGAACAAATTGTCTATTAGATGTTGACCTAAAACTGTGACCATTTTAATGTGTGTACTAATGGTTCCCCTGGAGAAAATAAAAGAAATAAGACAGCTGTACTTTGGAAAATAAATAAAAAAATGAATAAAATAGGGAGTGTATGTGACACATTCTGAGGTGTTTGACATTTACTATAGGAAAGTAAATGTACACTGCAGCTAGGGATGTAACGGTTAGAGATTTTAGTGCTACCATTATCGTCAGAGAATTAATCATGGTTTCACGATTTGATTATTGAAAGTGAAAGTGAAACTTAGGATAACTTGCTAATTCCTCTGCGTGTCCTGTTGTTGTGAAGCATCAGACTATTTTATGCAGTTTTTCTTCTGACCAAACAGAGTGTGTTTTTACTGCATTGATTCAT
Source organism: Ostorhinchus cyanosoma (assembly GCA_029814465.1). NCBI lineage: Eukaryota > Metazoa > Chordata > Actinopteri > Kurtiformes > Apogonidae > Ostorhinchus > Ostorhinchus cyanosoma. The sequence goes on from JAPTYQ010000006.1 coordinate 4,818,791, forward strand.
AAGTTCAGCCTCCTGAAGCTTGTCTGAGCTGGAGAAGAACGGCCTCACTAGTCGCTTTTCCATTGACCCCCAAATATCGCAAATATAACTTGCGCATAAAAAAATCACCTGATGGAAAAATGACAATTTCGACAAAACTCTCTTTTTTCGATTAAAAGGTTTTGCGCTGGCAAGAGGTGGTTTTTCAGTCATTGTGAAATTGATATATTACGCAAAACTGCAATGGAAAGCCCTTTTTTCACAATAACAGTTAAATGAATAAAAAAAAAACAAAAAAAAAAACGATGTTGACGGACGTTACAGCAAGCGAAGAAGAAGAGTTTTAAAAGACACATGGTGCGGTATGTGTGGACACACCAGGAAACCACAGCATTTTTTAATTTAGTACGATATAGAGGGATAATATATAAAAATAATGAATATATCTGTAAAACAATATGATATTTACGTTCATCGCCATGTTTATGGAATGAATTCTCGTGTCATCGCGCAATAATAAACAAATCGTTGCATTTGTGATTTAATGGAAAATTTGACGTTACCCACGTCTGTTTTTTCAACATTTAGTAAATATCGGTAAAGTTTTGTACATGTATTCAATGGAGAAGTGACTAATGTCAAGATTTGCATATAGAGGTGCATGGTATTGCAAAAAACTAACATTGTGAATTTTTTTATCCCTGTGATTTGTTTTTTTTGGAGGACCCCAGGAAGACTAGCCTGGCGTTTGTGCGTCGGCTAATGGAGATCCTCAATAAAGACTAAACAAAGAATAAAGGTATTTCAGTTTCATCCTTCTTGTGGCTGAAATAATTCCACATAACTGACGCTGCTTTTCTTTTTGGCATTAAGTCTGTGATTTTTTTCTTGTGCGTTGCTCATTTTTCAATGTTGTTACCAGTGACTCACTCCATGTGCGGGGGCGTGGTCTGCTTCGGCAAACTGATTAAGAAGGATTGTGATTGGTGGATCGCTATGTGCAGTGTGTGTCAGGTCCCCAGGTTGAACTTAGATGAGTTCATTTGCCTCCTACGCTGCAGGACCTGTAATGTGACTACTGCACGCATGTACATTGCGATGATGATGCTCCAACAATATATTGTGCAGCTCTACTTCCAAACACATTAAAGACTTGTTCATTTCTGCAGACAGGACTAAATGATGATCTGTAATGAAAAACTTCTTACTTTTTTCCCTATGGCAGAAATCCATCACAAAAGTGTTTTGCATACAGTACATTCAGCTGCTCATGATGGTCTATGTGACTATTTTGCAAAACAAGACAGCAGAGAAAAGCAAGGCAGCCTTAATTCTACATCAGTGAAAAGATTGAGCTGATCTAAAATTGTGTCGGGTTTATAGATAAAAAAACAAAATAAACTATCTTGTGTATAAGTTTTGTCGATAAGATTTTCACTTCCTGCTTTTGCATTGTTCATGTGCAACTGTGGTGGAAGGACACAAATGAAAACATGAATGTTTACTGCGTGGGTCAGTTTCGACATCCCTGCAAGGACATTATTTAAGTCAAAAACTACAGTCAGCAGTAAAATATATTAATTTGAACAAATGTGCTTAAACACGCAAAACTATAGTTATGGTTCTTTAAGGACTGTCATATTTTTGTAGTCAGTGATATATTTGATTCAGTCAGCGTTAAGTGTGTTATGCCTTTTGAAAACCACAATATGGGCCACAGATACCGAGTTTTAATTAAAGAGAATATTACCATGCCCCTAGAACATACTAAAATGTGATTGGCTGACATTAACCTCTAGTCAACTCATCATTTACATGTACAAAATATTCCAGTTTGTACCTCACTAAAGGCAATAGTTCTACTAAGATGTTTCTAAGGCCAATGGAAATTATTATGTTGTTAACATTCCTGTTTGCATGTAGCCATGGATACTGTACTGCAGTGGTTCCCAACCTTTCTTTGGCTCCTGACCCCATTTTAACCTCACAAATGTCTGGTGACCCCAGACATTCAAAACAGAGACATTTTTCTGCTAAAATTAATTTGTTTTCAATCATGTAATAGTTTGCTGTACTATGTTTCAAATAAAAGTTAATTTTAGATGACATTATTCTATATAATACATAATGCACCTTTTTGGCGTCTGTTTCTCTATCTTATCGGGGCCAGGCAGGGGAAGAAATCTTTCCATTCTCTGTTGGGTCCAGTTTTCTGACTGCAACTGCAGTGTAGTAACGTACAGTCACATGATCAGGTCAATCAAGATATACCCTCTCAAATATGAAATACAATAAATAAGACCTATTAAATGAGAAACACAAGAAAAGAAAGCATAATTTTCATTTGTTCCATTGGCAGATTTTTGTTTTTTGCTTGAATTAAGCAAAAAAATAAAATCTTGAATTAAGAGATAGATAGTATTAGTAATATTAAAACCATACATTTAAATTAACATTAAAATAAAAAAAGTACATTCAAAAGAAGCAAATTGGAAGGAATTTACTCATAAACACATGAAAAGAGGAAAGTTTTTAACCTG